>JAQQZT010000016.1:12945428-12960166 GCA_030068275.1 Clarias platycephalus | reverse complement strand
ATTTTAAAAACTACTTTAAAAAGTAGAAGTACACAAAAAATCTACTCAATTACAGTAATGCGAGTAAATGTAATTCTCTGAACATAAGTGTTATACTGTAGAAAAGATTTTTATTCTAGAAAGTGACAGTTTAAAGTTTAACTCTATTTGAGTTTTACTACTATGTTGCTGGTTGCTTAGCAAGGCTTCCTGAAGTTGATTACCAAAAAAATGTAATTGGAAAAAAAAAATTGCCACACAATGAATAATTAATCTAGATAGTAATAAATAGAAGAGACGTGGTAAACACTCATCATTTCAATAATCATGCTCAGCAGAACAAAAACATTCACATTAACAAACAATTCTGATCAGGGAAATTTCATTACTTTATAATTTCTGTAAAATTTGTCACAGTCCATGGATAAGAAGTGCACCAACACTTTTTTTTTCCTGAAATTATATATTTTTTATAAGCCCACTGGTGACATCCATACATAATTCAATTAATGTATGGTTATGATTATTGTTCTACTAAGAGGTGCTTTCTATTGTTAATGTCACATCAGATTACTGTGGAAGGAAAGGAAAAGAAGGAAACTTGATATAAACTTCAGTAAGCCTACATGTTCAGGTTTGTGGTAGATAACGGTTTAAAATTATTTCCTACTAATATTTCCAATAGAATGGACCTTTTACAATTAAGACATTGTTCGTTTTAGCTGTTTTTATCACATGGAACTGTTATACAGTCCCATCATCACAGCCTGTATGAATTACAGTAGCAGACTTAGCAGTCCCCGACACTTTTTTTTTTTTGCAGATGGCTAGCAGTGTTAGAGTATTTATTACTTTTTTGATGTAACGAGTAATCTAACGCGTTAGTCCGCCATTTAAGTACTCGGTTATTTAGTTACTTTTTTCGAAAATGTAATCCGTTATTTAGACAATTTATGTAATCCGTGAGCCAGACAGCATTCATTCCCAATCCATTAGTGTGTGAAAGTCGTCCTACAAGCCCCGCCCCCGATAACCCGCGGGCTCTGTTATTCCTGCTGTTATACCCCTATCTTACCTATGCGGTTTGACTATGCGAGGACCGACGCGCGGAGAGATGGAAACCTAATCACAGCACCAAAACTCACGGTGAATCATGATGAACTTACGGCCACCACGCGAAACCGCGTAGGTGAGATCGGGGTATTAGTAGTTAACAGATTATGGGCCAAACTTCACTGAGTGATGATGGTGGAATAATTATAAAGGTCTTGACTTAAACAACATGCATGAGGAATCACAAAGGAGTTTTCATTTTCTGCAATGGAAAAGTACTCGAACTAGTTACTTTTATCATATAAGTAATGCTATAACGTAACTGATTACGTTTTAAAGACAGTAATTTTGTAATTAAAAAGCCTAAGATCTTGTATTGATGAGGAGATTAATGAAGGTAAGCCGATTATTCAAAATCATTATATAGGTTCAAGAGACACTAAGGGCATAATGGTACACAAAAGTCACGGTTCAGTGCACTCATTGGTCTCAGTTCGGTACATTTTTAATACAGTAAAGTGGATATTTTATGGAGGCGGCATTGTGGCTTAGTGGTTAGTACTGTCGCCTTGCACCTCCAGGGACTAAGCTAATTGTCGTTCCCAAAATGTGTATGTGTGTGTGCCCTGTAATGGATTGCCCTAAGTCTCCTGGGATAGGCTCTAAGCCCTTTGCAATCCTGTATACAGGATTAAGCGGTGAGTAATATTTTATGCTTTATATTTAACTTTAGGACATACTTGCAGGAAATACACCGAACAGCCATAATGCTACTGCCAGGTGAATTTAATAGCATTGATTATCAATTATATACCAGTAAACTGGGTGCTTATCCATGCCTGTGGGGACCAATGGCTACCCCTTCCAGTCCATCCTACAGATAAGCCAGTAATAAAGTCAATGCTGGACAGGACAGAAAGGTATCAGAACATGCAGTGCCTCACAGCCTGCCAAACATGTGGTTTAGCAGGCAAAGAGTCCAAGATTTTAAAAGATAGGGTAAGTTACAGACTATTTACATTACAGCTGTTGTTTCTTTACTGTAATTTCAGATATAAATGTTTGATATTTGAAGTTCATTATAGTTCAGGGTTGCATCTTGCTGAAGGTGGAGCAGAACGAGAAAGGGGGGTGGGGGGGGGAGAAAAGTTGATAAAGACGATAACATTTCGTTAACTAACCTTGTTAATACCCTGGTTTGTGAGCGAGGTTCTGGTTTGTGAGCGAGGCAGGAAACTGACGCAGTTGTACGAGATGAGGAGAGAGCTGATTTGGTGGACAACACCTCAGGTCTCCCCACTAGAAGCCCAACTGCAAGGGAGCAGGGAAAAAATTAGTAAAGTCAGTCCTACATCAAAACACTACAAAAACAACAATTAATTCCTAATGAATGAATATATGAATAAATATACTGTACTGTATACAGTAGTGTCTTTTATTCTTTTGTTCTGTGCGGAATCATTAATAACATATAACCTGTCTACACATCCCCAAGGTGAAATGATTGAGCCTTGACATTTAATTGCAGTGGATAATGTCCTAATGCTTATTATAAATAAATAAATAAATAAATAAGGTTCAAAACCATGAGGTGGTCAGTTTAAAAATAAAATGAGGAAAGAAAACAAAAACAAGCAAAAGATAAAGACATGCAGACATGTAATCACTTTATGAATATAATATTTTGTATGTAATAAAATACTGTATACTATCAAAACACTTACATTTGTGGCCTTGTCGTAGTATAGGTCTTGTCAGCCCTGATATGTATCTCCCAGTGTTCTGTTGCAAAGGTAAAATTAAGGTAAAATTGTGTACTTCAAGAGATTATTTCGATAAAAATCCATGGCCAAGGTCATTCTGACAGCAGCCATGGAGGGTCATGGCTCCATATATACTGTAGGAGGGTCCACACGGTGTCAAATTTTACCTACGTTTTAATCAGAATAAAATGTATTAGCACATTTCTATTGTATTGAAATTACACATGAATTCACCCAGAATACAGATGTGCAGAATTCATTATGCTATTAATCTTTCCTGGACAACTAACTGCTAAACAGCTCTGAAGCATCACAGATCCACCATCATATTTAACAATAGACATTTTGCAATTTATCTTTCTTTAAGCTTCAATTTTCAAGGATGACACTTTTATTGTATTTAAAATATCACAACATTTGTTTCCATCTAGAGTTGCATTAAGTTTTCTGGGATGATGAAAAAACACATCCCAAAGACCTTTAATTGGATTAGGGTCAGGACCCTAAATTGTGGGATAATGTGGTTGTTCTGAACATTCTGGTAGTCAGATGATGACATTTTATTGCCACATAAAGTAGCGATGCTGAGCCTAGACCTGACCAACTGAAACAACCCCAGATCCTACTGTACAGTATCACTGCCTCGAGGCTTGTACAGTAGGCACTATGCATAAAGGGTGCATTGCGAAATGTGCTTCCCTTCTTACCCTGACACACCCATCACCCTTCGATCGGATCAATCTGGACTTATCAGACCACATTTTTTCCCATAGTTTCAAAAACCAATCTTTATGCTCCCCAGCAAATTGAAGCAATTTTCTATAATAATCCTTACTAACAAGTGGTTTTAGTATGACTACTCAGGGGTTTAGTCCAATCCTGCGAGTTCTAAAAAGAACTCTAAATTATGCTTTAGAGTTGTATGTTCTAGGTTATTTTTTATTCTTTCTGCATTGTTTTCAGAGGAGAACAGTATGAAAAGAGCGTAGCATCACGTTTTGATTTGCTCCACCCTCTCTCTGCTGCTCTTTAATCTCTATGATTGGAGTGTAACATGTCCAACTGCTTAGGAGCGTGCAGGTCATATTCAGCCTTTTGTACAGAATAAGAAATACTAGAATTATTATTAATGGAAAAGCTCGGTTAAAGAAAACAATTCATGAGATCCCAAAGCACTTTACTGTGTTCCCACATTTGTCAAACCCTGTAGTGCTGCTTCCGTGCTAAAAGCATACAGTATGTTTGTACTTTCTGTCTTAGAGACACAGTGGTACTCCACACTATGTTGCATGGCAGAATGAAGGCTGTTTATTTTAAGCTCTGGTGTTTTACACTTCTCTTTATACTTCTGAGCTTGTGCAACAAATGTTTTCCCAAAAATATAGAAGGAAGCCTTAGCATTGCCTTGGTGTAAGGATTAATCCAAGAAACTACCTGTTCACACCTTACAATGTCATACCTAAACCCAGAAAACTATTTGTTGCCTCATTAACCACCCAGTCCATACTGCATGTATAAAGTTAAGCTTGAGACTGGATCATATTGTCAGACAACATGGACTATGTATAGAGTTCATACAGTATGTTGTCTGTTTTAGTTCAAATTCCATTGGACTTACAAATAACATACAGCTGTTGTAAAAAAGTACTTGCAGATTTTATTATTATTATTATTATTATTATTATTATTGCACATTTGTCACACAAATTACTGGATCATCAAACAAATTTTAATATTACACATAAAGAACCCGAGTAAATATAAAAATGCAGTTATTAAATACCGGTTTCGTTTATTAAGGGGTAAAATCTACCTGGCCCTATGTGAAAAGTAACTCCTCCCCTCCCTTTGATTAACAGGATATTCCTGAAAGCTGAGTTAAATTTTACATGCCACACACAGGCCTGATTACTGCCAGGCCTGTTGAATCAAGAAATGACTTAAGTAAATAGAACCTGTCTGACAAAGTGAACAGTGTGACAACTTGACAAATAAAATTAATTAATTAATTAATTTTAAAAATGTTAAATAAATAAATTAATTGTAAAAAAAATCAGAAAAGAGGCAAATACTTTTTCACAGCACTGTATAACTCCCACTGAAATTGTAAAGGCCAGCAATCAGAAGCTGGAAGAATATTTCTGAGTTTATTTTAGTAATGTCCATGCTTCTGATCAATCGCATTCTTTCTGTATTAACATCAATTCTACATTAACTATGAATCAGTTGTGGGTTTGAGCATCTTCTATTTTAGCTTCTTCATTCAATAATTTATTCACTTTCTATAGCTCTTATCCTATACAGGGTCGTGGGGGCCTGGAGCAATCTGGAGAAACTTCTGGCAGGTACACCCTGGACAGGATGCCAATTCATTGACAGGCACAAAAGGACACACCACAAACTCACTCACACACTGTAAGCAATTTGGGAACAAGATTTAGCTTCATTGGCCTGTCTTTGGACTGTGGAAGGAAATCGGAGCACCCGGAGGAAACCCACCAAGCATGGGAAGAACATGGTCAAACTCCACACACATACAGACCTGAGGCCAGAACCGAACCCTACACCCTGGAGGTGCAAGGCAGCAATGTTAACCACTAAGCCACTGTGCCACCTGCAATTCAGCTTATTCGTGTTAAATTTGACATTTTAATCATTATTTATATATTATAATGTTTTTGTATGTTTCTTTTTCCTTCTAACTTGGTTTTGCCTAAAACATTTCCCCCCCAGATTTCCCTCATGTCATCACATGGATCATTTCCTTACCATCGTCACCTCTGGCTTATTCATTAAGGACAAACATTATTTAAATTTACATCCAGAATTTGTATTCCTGTGAAGTTACTCTGTGACAAGGTCTATTGTTAAAAGTGCTATACAAATAAAATCTTATTGGACTGAACTGAATTAACGACTTCAAAATCTTTCTGCAGAAATATCCCGTGAACAGAACAAATAGCAGCTGTTCCTCACCTGCCTTAGCTTTAGCCAGCTGGCCAGCGAAGACATCTCTTGGCAGCAAGACTATGCTAACGAGGTTTCGGGAAATATGAAAAATGCAGTGCGGTTACGGTACGAATGTACCTTCGGCCGTTCTCAACTGCACAGCAATCATATCACTTACTCCAGCTGAATAACATTTTATACACTATTGTTTGTTTTGGTGTTCTGCAGTAAGTTATTTTTTTTATGTACTGTACAGTAGGAGCATCATCAGAACTGTAAGACCATGCATCACCACAGGCTCAAGGAAGCAGTGTTCCCAGGATAAGTACACTGGATGGTTCAGTTCTTCGTAGAAAAAAACCCCCAGTAGAATAAAAAGCTTTGCCAGCAGCTGATGTTAAATGTTTAAAAGTAAATTAACTTTTCAGTTCCTAACTATGTTACCTAAACAGGCCAAAGTTTAGGCCAAGGCTTAAGTGTTTTTTTAGTGTCAGCCTTTAATTAGAATTGATTTATGTTGTGCCAGGTTTTTTTTTTCTCTGAGAAAATGTACTAATTGCTGAGAGGTGAGAAAATCGACTAGCAAAATTTGTTCGGACTTTTCCAGTTACAATGACTAATAAAGCTTAATATTTAAGCTATCCAGACTACATGCATAAAGCATTACTCTGACATACTTGGACAGCATGCACGCCCCACTGCTCCTAGCTTTATGGAACCAGAGAACCAGATAAATTAGATTTTTTTATACAAGCCATGGATATAAAAGCTCACTTAATCCTGTATACAGGGTCGTAGGAGGCCTGGAGCCTATCCCAGGAGCCTATGTCCAGGGCGTGAGGCGAAGTACTCCCTGGACAGGGTGCCAATCCACACACATACTGTACACTACAGGGCGATTTGGGACCGCCAATCAGCCTAATCTGCATGTCTTTGGACTATGGGTGGAAACCACCAAGCATGGGGAGAACATGCAAACTCCATGCACACAGAGACGGGAATCGAACCTTGCTGTAAATCAAACCCACACCCTGGAGGTGCAAGGCGACAGTGCCAACCAATAAGCCATGGTGCTGTGACGAAAAAATAACTATGAAAAATGACAGGATTTATACATTCAGGCGAAGTAAATTAACTAGTTCTTGTTTAGAATGATCCCTCATGCATAACCTCCTACAAACTGTTCTGTTATATAGGCAGCTAACTGAACCAGCCATTTTTTTTGTTTGTTTGTTTCTTAAAATGATCAAAAGTGGCATGAATAATGTACAAGGTAGTACAGTAATCATATGATGACTAATTCCACAAAGCAGTAGGGACGAGAACATGACTTTGACATTACTTCAGTTGGTACAGTATAATAAGGCAGAACAGGTAGCAGTGGAATGGATCTCACTTACACTTTCTGCTCCAGTAACTTTGACTTTGACTGTGATTCTGTCATTACACCTAAAGTTGTATGACTGGCCAATTAGAGCACATATTAGGAAGAGACATGGCTTGGTTTTATGATCCCTAGGTTTTCTCGGTCTTTTCAGGGTGGCTAGTTTGTCCTCATTAAACTCTTAGACGGCTAATATTTCACTATGCAGGCTTGCAGTTGAAGGCACCAAGTGTGCCCAGTGCTGACAACTGCCTCTACTTCATTTTTCTCCTACCCCACGTTAAATACAAGTACTTTTCAATGGTTGTTACTGAGACAAAGGAGAAAAGGCAGGTCTTCAAGGATTGTATCCATGTATTGATGAGAAGCTAAAATTGTGTCATGTGATCAATCACCTCAATGACTAATCTTGACATGGCAGATAAGATACATTTATTAATTAGTCTAAGCTCACGTTAACTTACATTTTTACATTTTTACTTACATGATGTTCCATTCTTGAATCACACGTATAAGATATTATCCATGTCTAGACAGTCGGTTTATGTTCTCTTGACATGATTAATGTTAATGTTACTGTATGTTGTGTTAGCTGTACACTTGATGTATTCCTTTTCAGATTTGTCAGTGTGTGTCCACATACCTGCATACCTGAAAAGACAGTCTGGTGTCCAGGCAGCTAATTAATCAAAAAGAAAAAAAAGAAAAGAAAAGAAAAAGTTCTACTGGCAAGTAGAGACTGACGTTTGCGGTGCTGCAGGTGCTATATATCAAATACGTATGAAATATGAACAACTGAAATTGTCTGTTGGTGAATGTTAATATGGAGTCATGTTTTGTTGCTCTTTGTTTCTAGTAGATCGGGCAACAATTAATGATTAAAAAAACAAAAAATGAAAGCCAGACACAAAATCTGCTTGTATTTTAATAAATAATTTAATAGTGCCAAAAATAATGCGCCTAGCATGACCTCTTACCTCAAATATGATTTCTTCTGCTTAGAATAAATGCTAAAGCACTATGAGAAAATTGAATGAAGCTATTTGAACATTTTGTTAGGGAGGTAAATCGTCTAAGGAATGGAATTTACAGTAACGTGCAAAAATTGCTCTGGATAAAAGACTAAATCAAAGCAATACTTGGTATGACCACCCTTTCTCTCATCAATTCAGTTACATACTGTACATCTGTTCTGTTTATCTTATTGCTGCGTACATCTCTCAGCTGAAAAATGTTTTGTTTTTCTCTCACAGATTTATTTATTTTTTTCTAAGTGTGTGTGTGTTACATATGCCAATGCTTGTTGTATTTTCCAGGGGTTCAGCACACAAAGAGCCCATGCAAGGCCACCGACCCACCCTCTACACACCCCAGATCCCATTCTATTCAAGCACCCATGGGATGTGAAAGACAAAGTCTGATCTATATAAGACCCACCCCGACACTCATAGCACCCAAAGGATTCACTGTCAATGTCCTGGTGTCAGACACCACAGCACAGACCCAGATTTCCTGTCATTCCTCAAAGGACCAGAGCTGCCCAGGTTGCACAAAGGAAACCTTACACAATACCGGGCGTAATATTGTGTGTTGTAATGTTATGGAAATGTAATGTACCTTCTGCATAATCAATGTACTGTAGTGTGAATGCAATATTTTTTTTGTTGAGTAGACAATTGCACTAACCATAGAGCAACAGAATTTTTCCCCCATATTGTCCCATATTGTTAGTTGTTTCATCCCCAAAGCTGATGTTGATCAAGCCTACAGTATACAGATCACCTAAGGACATACTGTAAATATTGACTATGCGTTTGTGTTACTTGCATTTTGCCAACAAACACATCCACAAATTTATGTCTGACTGTATAGTATTTCTGTCTACACTGATGAAGACGTTCCTTTGTGCAACAGGTGACCGAAATACTAGTGAATCGAATTGGTCCATCCTCTACGCTCACTAAAAGCTTCTCCTAAATCCTGAAAACAAATCTAAAGAACTCACTGCCAGCCAGACGTTATCACTCAGCTGTGGAGGATCAGGAAATATAAGCAGTGATGAAACTGTAAAAGGTTTTTGAGGTTTTGTTATTCACATAAGTATCATATAACCATTCCAGTGTTAAGGTAACAAGCTTATTTGGAATTTTTTTTTATTTTAGCTAACCCATTTAGACATCCAAATAAAACACAAAAACATACAGTATCATTCATAGTACTGTAGAATTTTTACCAGTTTAAAGTAGACCCATAACATGAATACTGTATATTATATAAAATGTGCTTCTTGTGCTCTAGTGTAATGCTTACTTTAAATGCTGCTTCCTCCCTAATGATTGGAACAATGCACATGAGGATAAGTTTATTAGGGGGCCGGATGTGCATCTTTTGCACTGTGGCAGGGATGTCCTCTAGTCATCCCCAGCAATTACACCCCTGTGCATACAGTATAGTGCATGAATAAATGTTTAAACACTGCAACATACTGTACTGTACAGTAGATAGCCAGACAACAGCTGTTAATGATTGGTTGGCTGTAAATGAGCCAATTTCTCCAAACATGTTTACTCTATACAGTAGTTGATTTAACACTTCATATGAGTCCCACTGGACCTATAAAACACGGTAACGCTCTGGGCGTTAATTCAACACTGGGGAATTTGCTGTATAGATACACTTAATGTCTAATGAATGAATTTCACTTCAACATGTGACAGCAGGCAAATATTCTAATACTAGTGCAGTTTGAGAGATGTGCAGTAAGGTTGTCCAATAATGCATTGAAAGTATTTTCTCTGTGACAGCAGAATATCCTGCAAAAATAGTGTCATCTTCTTCTTTTTAAAATCTTTCTTCAAAGTAAGCATGGTCAAAGTGCTGATTTACAAGGCTTGAGTCCTGGTTGATGAATGGCAGTTTATTCTGGGGATGGATTTCCCCCTTTCATACATACCGGTTTCCCCATCCCTGTCTCCCCGGTGATTAAGTTTCTGGTCCCAGTCATTAAGCACACAGCCTTTTACAATGAACAGTGCAAACTTTGAAAATTCTACTTTGTTAAAAATCTAAATAGAGTATTAAGAAACCCCATAATGTTACAAAACCCATCATTTATTTTGAGAGGGCTTATACAGTGCATCATCTTTTCCACATTTTGTTATGTTACAGCCTTATTCCAAAATGAATTCAATAAATTCTCATCAGAAAATTTTGTTTCTGAGAGTCCTTCAGGTGCCATTTGGCAAACTCCAGGTGGGTTGCCATGTGCCTTTTACTAAGGAGTGGCTTCCGTCTGGCCACTCTACCATATAGGCCTGATTTGTTGGATTGCTGCAGAGATGGTTGCCCTTCTGGAAGGTTCTCCTCTCTCCACAGAGGACCTCTGGAGCTCTGATAGAGTGACCATCGGGTTCTTGGTCACCTCCCTGACTAAAGACCTTCTCCCCCGATCGCTCAGTTTAGATGGCCGGCCAGCTCTATGAAGAGTCCTGGTGGTTTCGAACTTATTCCACTTATGGATGATGGAGGCCACTGTGCTCATTGGGACCTTCAAAGCAGCAGACAATTCCTTTGACTTCATGCTTGGTTTGTGCTCTGACATGAACTGTCAACTGTGGGAACTTATATAGACATGTGGCTTTCCAAACCATGTCCAATCAACTGAATTTACCACAGGTGGACTCCAATTAAGCAGCAGAAACATCTCAAGGATGATCAGGGGAAACAGGATGCGCCTGAGCTCAATTTTGAGCTTCTTGGCAAAGGCTGTGAATACTTATGTACTGTACATGTGCTTTGTCAAAAAAAAAATTTTTTTTAATAAATTTGCAAAAATGTCAATTGAACTTTTCTCATGATATCATTATGGGGTGTTGTGTGTAGAATTCTGAGGAAAATGAAAAAAAAAATCAATTTTAGAATAAGGCTGTGACATAAAATGTGGAAAAAGTGACGCGCTGTGAATACTTTCCGGATGCACTGTATCATGAAAACATTTGGATGAACTGTCCTCTGCAGTACTGTCTATGCACAGCACTGTTAGCACTGTCACCATGAACCTCCAGGTTCTGGGTTAAATTCTCGCCTTGGGTCTGTGTGCATGGAGTTTGTATGTTCTCCCTGTGCTTGGTGGATTTCCTCTGAGTGCTCCGGTTTCCACTCACAGTACAAAGACATGCCGATTAGCCTAACTGGTGTTTCCAAATTGCCCGTAGTGTATGAATGAGTGTGTATACGTACAGTATGTGAGTGTGACTTACGATGGATTGGCACGCCATCCAGGGTGTATCCTGTCTCATGCCCAAGTCTCCTGGGATGGGCTCCCAGGACCCTCTATACAGGATAAACAGTTTAGACAATGAGTGAGTGAGTGTTTTAAATAATTCATTTTCTAAAAAATTATTCAAAGAAATCATTTGTAAACATGAAAATAATAAAGAAACATGCATGCGTACAGTATTTAATATGTTTTGAATCCATATAAGGATACATGATGTATTTTAGTACATTATTGCCAGGATTTTTACATATTGTGGAAATATATGAAAAATTCTAAAGTCTTTTACATTTTGGAAAATAAATGCTAAAAACGAAACAGTTGACGAACAAAAATTAACTATTTAGTAGTTCTAAGGGGACATGACATTTGGGAAGGTTTTGAAGTTTCAATGAAAAAAAAAATCAATGAAGTAGCCAACCTAACTCTATTGGTTATTATAATATTGTTGTGGTTCCCAAGTGTCAAGTGTCTTGTATTTGTCTATGAGGCCATAAATGAACTTCAATGAACACTGTATGTATCGACACTGGATATTTTTGCTGGGTTTGGACCGAAGTGGCTCTGTGCCCCTTTCTGGTACTGATTTCAATGGTCACTTATTCAGGAATATATTGAGATAGTTTAATGATGGTTTTAGGACATAGATTGAAGGTGGCTGTTAGGAACATAGAGGTGGGTTGTCATGGGAAATCATATCACCCAAGATAAGCATGCTCAACCTCTATTAGTGAGGCCACACTTACTTACATCCTGGAGTAATCCTCATTCAGATGTAGATGTAGATGTAGATGTCAGGCCCAGCTTGCAATTCCCTGAGGTGTTGAGATTTATAAAGAGCAGTTTCTATTAAAAATTCATGAGGCATTCATTACCAGATGAGAAACAAGAGAGAGAACCCATGTTAATAAAACAGCCTGATGTTATCAGGGAGCAAAATGCAGACGTTGGACATATAGTCTACATTCTTCACTGGTTGTTTCTCAGACATTCATGCAATACATACCAAATACAGTTTCACTGCTTTTTGTTTGATGATGTGTAAAAGGGTTACTAAAGGAAACAGTAAGACTGAGTAAGACTGTGATAAAAAAAAATGAGGATGTTTTTGTCTCTTCATGACAGCCAGGTCTGTTTAGAGTATGCTACACCATTTGGCAATAAGGAAACGATTATAGATGAAGTGTTAAGATGCATATTTGCATAGCTTAACATCCTTTCTAATCTTTCACTGCAAGTCTGTTGATTTTGGTGTCAAGCAAAATGCCTTTCTTGAATGCGCACTATTACAAAGACAACACCATTGATTGGTCTAATACCTACAATAATGTTCCCTTGGCATTTCATTAAGGAGAGTGTCTGGGTTCGAGATGTAATCTAATTAAAAGTAGGGGCTAGGACGGAGAAGCCCTACAAGACTAAAGAAGCAGCTCTATGAGCTGTGTACTGATTGGATTTCCCTCTGAAGACTAATAAAAACACAATCTTTTTAAACTCCCTGGTAGAAGCTAATGACAAAAGGTTTAGGTTAAAGGAACATGTTTAAATTATTACGTGGTGAAATGCTCTAAGCTAAACCACATGGCCATTATTAAATTATATTTCCTCAATCATTCATGAGTGTGAAGATCAATTGGTGACATCAATCTCAGTGCAAAGAACAAAACGAAATAAAAGATAATGGAATACTAATAAAACAAAAACCTCATTAGCTGTTAATTCTGATGTTTTTCTGGTGACTTGTTTCATTATGGAATCATTAAGTCATAAAGTTTTCTTGCAGGCCAACCAGTTCGTCTTGTCTTTTGAGCTGCTGGCCCCCTGCTGCCTAGATCTCTCTCCATGGCTCCATGTAGCACATTAGCTCAGAGATGAGCTGTCAGCCAGCTGAAAACAAAGTGAGGGAATCAATTTGGAATGTGAATGTATCAGAGGGTGCCTGGCGAAGGCTCTGTCAGCTTTAACAGTGATGCTCACGCATACACTTCACAGTGCGGCCCATTAATTTCGCGCTCCCAAGTCGAGCACACCATGTCAAGAACCAAGACCAAAGACAGCTTCCGTCAAACTTACTTGATTAGAAACCTGTCTTCGAGAAGTGATGAGATTGCTTGCAGTAGATTAAGAAGTAACACTGTTAAATAAGTCGGAGGTGATACAGATGTTATTGATGGTTTCATTAGGCAAAGATAGTCGATACACACACACACACACACGAAAGTAAACACAACTTCCCCAGTTCTTGTAGTTTCCACAGCCTTCAGGGCCCAATTAATAACTGCAAAAGTGTTTGTATTGAAGACCAATATCCCCAATTTGTAGTAACCCTACAATGCTTGGCATCCAATCACATACCTTAAAGACTTCTTGTTGTCAGTACACGAACCCAGTGACATAAATCTACTTGTGTATATTCACCGAACAATATAAATGTTATGTAAGCCACTGTTACTCACCATTTTTCTTCAAAATCTGCCTGCCTCATTATTTTTTGTCTACAAAAACTCATGTTGCATTCACCAGCTTAATGAGGACCTATTATGCAAAATTTACTTTTTAGTCATTTTTAGACATTTAGATGGGTCTCCAGTGTGTATGTACAAACAAAAACATAAGGGGAAAAAACATTCTCCGCTTTTTGTCCTATTCTGAGTTCTGAGATGGCATCTTAAGGGAAATTGGAATTCCTGAAAAAGCCCCAATGATATAAGCATGAGCATAACTATGAGTGGTGAGTACCGGGACTTTTGATTCCGCAGAATAACAGAACACAGTTATGAGAGTAAAACGTTATTTCTCTATATAATCCCCTGCTACACTAATGCACTTATCCCAACGTTTTGTTTTTCAAGTGCTTGGATATCATCAAGGTGGAACGTTTTCTCAGTATGCCAGAGCCATGATCAGACTGCCTGCTTCATGTCCAAAATGCTGGCCTCTCAGGAACTCCTTTGACAGCCAAAACATAAGGAAATGGCTAGGATCAATGACACCCAGGTGAGTTCCTGTAATGTGCAAGTGGTGCACTGGGCAGCATGAGGTCATCCATTGTCCTGCAGAAACAGAACGCCTTTGGTGATGAAACCATACCATTTTCCCTTTAAGACCTTAAGGCGCCTTAAGGCGTTAAAATCGAGCGTTTTTCTGGCGTTCGTATCGTCCGGTGAGCGCGGATGAAGCGACGAGGGTTTTCTACACATAGGAGTCAATGAGAGTGTTCACAAGGCTTTGGTAACGTGCGTTTGTCCGGCTGCGCATTTATACGGCGTCAAAAAAACGTTGCATGCAGCTTTTTCTTGCCGTTCAAATCCCAACGAACGCAAGGAAAACGCTT
>JAQQZT010000016.1:12897266-12917442 GCA_030068275.1 Clarias platycephalus | reverse complement strand
TTTGGATTTTTACAACATTATTGTTGAAATACACAGTCCTGAAAAAGGGGCGTTTCTTTTTTTGCTGAGTATATATGTTGCACATTTCTGGTTCTGTTTACATATAAATGAGGACTGCTATTACACTATTGCAGTTTAAAGATGGACAATATCACTTCTGCTCATCATTTCATTTCACATTCCATGACATAATGCTGCTGTTTGCACATTGCAAATTCCAAATACAGTGGAACGTCAGATTGCGAGTAACGCGGTTTGCGAGTGTTTCGCATAACGAGCAAAGATTTTTAATAAATAAAAAAACTTTTTATATTTTGTATTAATTATTTTTGTGTTTATCTTTTTGGACTGTGGAACAAATTATTAGAGTTTTCATTATTTCTTGTGGGAAAATTCACTTTGGTTTACGAGTGTTTTGAAATAGGAGCCCACTTCCAGAATGAATTATGCTCATAATCCAAGGTTCCACTGTACTTTATACAGCTTGTTTATTAACATTTTACTGGAAATCATACTGTGTATGGTTGTGTATGTGACAAATAAATTTTTTTATTTGAATTTGAAATTTGACTCAGCTGCAGGTCAGAGAGAGGAGAGAGGCAGGTGAAGCTGTTAGGTAACATTTAATGTCTTCTACCTGTGGCTCGTTATTCAACAATAATTTATATCTGTTTTTGTGTTGTCAGAGAGAGTGAGTTTTCACTCACAGCACCCTGCAGAGCTGTGTGTATTCAGGGATGCATGCTTACAGAGAAGCTGGAAGGTAAAATTAAAAAAGAGAAATGAAGAATCTTGACTCACAAAGACCATCTGTGTCTGATTTCCTGGTCATCCTCTATGGTTCTTCATCACACCTTGTTATAGGACACATGTTTAGTAATCAGTCACCTGACCGAGACCGCTGGTGAAAAAAGCTGACTTCTTCTGTGTACTTTTACATTTAGGCCAGAGTGACTTATAAAAGTGCTTAGGTTCCCATCATTGGAAAGATCCTTATGTAGATCCTTTCCCTTAAAAACTCACCTCTGGAATGGATTAAATTCGTATGCCGAGGTACCACTGTGTCTGGTGTAGCTATGTAGTTAATTTTGTGGCAAAAAAATTGAACTATAAAATTCTGTAGAAAAAGATGAAGGGTTCATTTTCAAAAACAGATATTTTTTGAAAATGTCACACAAAAATCATATTTTTTTATTATGCATCCCAGGAACTATCAATCAAATTGGCGTGGTGTTGTTTTAATTAAGTAAAAAGTAACTTGTCTGATTTAGAATTCAGAATGTGGCATGTATGTATAAAGAATTATACACAGCTCAGTTTCTTGAAGAATGTCATTCATCTGTTTATGCAAATAATCCTGCAAATATTAATTATGTAAATGTAAGCTAAATATTTAGCAAATGTGATTAATGGGAATCAAATACAATTTCCATTAAAAAAAAATTACTAATAATTTAGACACACTTTTTTTTCTTCTTTTTTTTTTCTAGTCAGTGACATCACCACCAACCTCCACAGGACACAGGTGGAAAGATACTCGTCAGCAGTTGGAAACTACAGCACACAGTTCTGAAACCAAGACTAAACTCTATAAGTGATGAGAAAGATAATCCAAAACATTCAAGCACATTGGCAGTAGTACCATGGAATGGGCTTGGCTGCCTGCATCTGGAATGGACGCGGTAATCTTTCCCGATGATCTAAATGGTAGAGGCCGAATGAATTGCAAAAATCAAGAAACATTCTGCCTGTCCATTTACAGAGAAATGCATTTGATCTAGTTGGGAGGAACTTCATCATGGAGCAATGACCCAAAACACATTGCCAATAAAACAATAGACAATCGGGGGGGAAATAGTGGAAAGTTTTGGACTGTCCAAGTCAATTCCTAGACCTTAAGCCAATTGAGCATGCACCCAAGAGGTGACTGAAAGGAGAAATCCCTCTAAACAAACAACAGAAATCAGCATTGGTACAAGCCTGGAAAAGCAGTACAAAAGAAGCATGTGTCCATTTTCCAGTTGTTGTTTATGTTTACTTTAAGGGTTGCATGGTGGCTTTGTGGTTAGCACTGTGACCCTGCACCTCCAAGTTCCCCGGAAATCAATTTCTCAGCAGGGGATGGTGTGTTTGCACTTGTGCCCTGTGATCAGTTAGCACCTCATCCATGGATGAGATTTACTATAAGACTATCTATTCCAATACTTTTGCACACCTCAGTTGGACACAAAAGATGCCATGTTCTAGGTTGTTTAACAAATTTTTATTTAAATTTATGAACTGGAAGTAGAAATCTCTTCTACTAGAGACAGCTCTTCAGTAGAGACAGCTCTTCTGTCATTTTATGTAAAAAAATTTTAATCACAAACCCAAATTTTTCTGAATATAGAAGAAAGACAGAGAGAGAGAGAGAGAGAGAGAGAGAGAGAGAGAATTGCCCTTGCTGTTTTAATACTTTTAGAGGAGACTGTATTTATAACTGCAAGAAGTGGAGGAAGGGAACGTGAATGGATATAACACCCCACAACCCTGGTAATATGGTGTATTAATAGATTTAATGTGCTCTAATTTTTTATTTTTTTATTAAACCGAGAAAAATAGTATCTTATTTGGGAATACTGAATGGTATGCTGAGCTATTTGGTGGTGTTTTATTGTAATTATTAGTTAATCTGTTAATACTTTTTTCCTTTTCAGTTTGAGAGGAAAATAGTATAAATTTGCTGAATGTTTTGTAAACCCATTCATTGTTTTAGGCTGAAAGAAAGAGTATAACATAATATAACATGGTATTTAAGCCATCTTAAATATGTAGACAATTTAATTCAGCCTACTGTGTTCATGTAATTTTGGAATATGTTGGAATTTAAAACTTAAATTTAATTTAAAACCTACTGTATGTATCACACTGGAGTTTGCATGCTCAGCCAGTGCTAGTTGGGTTTCCTCTGGGTTCTCCGGTTTCCTCCCACAGTCCACAGACAGACTGAGTAGAGTAGACTGACTGGCCTTCTGGGCCATATTGCCCGTAGTGTGTGAATGAGTGTGTGATGAGATGGATTGGCAACCTGCCCAGGGGGTACCCCACCTTGTGTTAGAGGCCCTGAATGAATGAATTAATACTCTACACCTTTTTGCTATGATTTATCAAGACTTGCTAAAAACTGCCCTGTTTCTTACATGTTGACACTGACTGTATTTTAGATACCTGTAACTACAGAAGCTCTAACCCTGCTGCAAACGTCCATAATAAACCTCACCATATGTAGTATAGTATTCACCGTAATGAGGAGTGTTCAAGTCAAACTTGCATAGGCGTAAAAACCGACTGATATCTACAGAAAACTTCAAGGACATTATAGTGATGAGACTCACAGTAAAGCATGCTTCATATGGACACAATCGGAGTACAAAAAGTCATATACTGTAGCATTGCTCTAGCCTCTCAAATTCACAGAAGACAAACTACTGCACACTTTACCAGAACAAGAAGTACCAGCAAAGAAAAACAAGAAAGGCCTCTCTAGACAATACATACGCTAAATATAATTGAGGTGACCGGCACCATTTCAGCGGAAAAAGGGAAGAAACAAATTTACAAATATACACAGACATAAACCACGAAAATCCTGGAATTAAACATAAGACATTCAACTAAAATTAGCCATGGATAACTTAGTTGATGTAAATAACATTGTGCTAAACAAAAATCACATGGATCAGGACCTCATTCTTTCCGATATTCCCTCCCAATAAGCAGCTTCCAGCTTCCTTTAAAAGTATAATAAAACAATTCAACTTCCTTTTTGAACTTCCTTTTTAATTATTTGAATGATATCAGCCTTTGAAAAACACATTTTGATCTTTAATCACTGTTGAATCATTACTGTAGCTTTGAAATGTAAATACTACTGAATTTATTAAACTGAAATATTTGACTTTATAAAACAATATCTTTAAATTTCTGTGTTCTGAATGTCACATGAAATTCTCATTAGTCCATTCTAAGTCTTGATTTCAATCTACATTTAATTTAATATTCTGAAATTCAGATTCAGTAAAATTCAATACGGGAAAAGCAGTCGAGCTAAAACGGAATCCATCCGTCAGTCACCTGACCCAGGAAAATGGACGTCTTCGATACCGGTTCCAAATTTGTCTAGCTAGAAGACAGAACACACCTGCAGGAGGAGGTGCTTAACTGTGATGGCGGAGTTTAGCGGCCTGGAAAGTGTCCCTGCAGTGTTTTACACTAATTATATATATTCTCAGATATTCTACTCATTTTGGGATTAAAAAGATTTTAGTCAAAGTTCAATTTAAGTTAGGCTTGCTAGCACGAGAGAGATGCACAGTGGTGGCCAAAAGTATGAAGACAGCATACTCCATGTATTTGTTCTTTCTGTGCACAAAACAGGTGACTGTTCACTAATTAGCTTGGGTCTGGGTGAAGAGTTGTGTTAATTAAAATCAGCCACTTTAGTTAATGGATGGAACAAATTACTTTCTGAAGCCATGGTGTCCACCTCTGCACAAAATCTTCAGGTTTAGAAGAAACTGACTTCATACACACTGATACTGATAGTTGTATGGCAATTTAATTGCATAAAAATAATGAGTTATTCTAATATTTTTGTACTGGTATTATTTAAATGATTGAGATTGTCATGAAAATGGTGACTTTCGCTTTTGTCGTAAATACCTTATACCATTGTATGTACACCACTGTATATATTTGGAGTGCGAGCATAATTCGTTCCAGAAGCCTGCTTGTATAATTAGAACTTTATTAGAACTTTATTAATCCCAGAGGGAAATTATATCAAAGCACTCGTATATCAAAGCGAATTTCCCCCATAAGAAATAACAAAAAACGTCATATAAAAAAAATATTTTGTTCATGTTTTATATGAACAAAAATATTCATATAAAAATAATTAATACAAAATATAAAGTAAAAAAAAAATTAACCTGCACTTTACCTGTGAGGGAATCGTGACTAGACGACAACAGAAGCAGGAACAAGGGGGCTACTGTGTAGGACGACTTTCACACACACACACACACACACACATTACCAGAATCTCTCCTCTGTACATTAACGTGACTCAAAAGAACGAGTAGTCTCGGAGAGCGATTCGTTCATTTTCTACTGGGCGCGAATGCGCAAATCATCGCAAAACCCCCGTAGGTTACGTACAGGAAACAGAATTGAGCGATTCTTTCTCAATGACTCTTCTACTCCGAGTTGCTCGGTCTTTTGCCACGTTCTTTTGTCCCATAGACGCTATGCAGTGCAGTACACAGGAAACAGAATTGAACGGTTCTCAACCAGTCTTCAAGTCCCGAGTCGTTCGTTTTTTTGTCACATTACTCCCCTAGACGCTATGCGGTGCAATAGATTCAAAAGAACAGACGACTCAGACCGGAAGATATTAGAGGTGAGCTACTCATTCTGACTATTATAATACAGTATGTCCAGCTGCATTGTAATATTTTCATTACTGGAACTATAGCCAAAATTTGTATCTGTAGACGTATTGGGGGTCTTTTTATTGAAAATGCAACATTTTATTTAATTTCTTATCAAAAGAACGAAATGAACTAAATGACTCAAAAAAAAGATTCGTTCATTTTGATAAACGAGATTCAAAGAACCGAGTCACTAAATGGATTCAAACTTCCCACCACTAACTAATAAGTGCTAATGTAAATCTAATTGATGAAAAAGCTAATGCTGGTTGTAACAGAGAGATGTCAGGGACACAGTGCAAAAAGGGAACCTAGTCAATAATAGGCAGGTGGTCATTATGGCTGATCAGTGTGTATAGTCTTTATTATCATTAATCATTTTAAAAAAATGATTATTAACTACTTTCTTTCTGCTGTCACCTCCTGTCTGTTTTTAGAAAAGTTCTCACGGTTCCTAAAGATATTTTTGGTACTATCCGGTTAATGACGTGACGTAATAAGAGACGCAAGCGCGCGCTGGAAGGAGAAAAGCAGGAAAAGCAAAGTGTAACCGAGGAATACTCGTGACTGGCTGTGACAGCTTTGTCTGGAAACATTTGGGGCATGTTAATACAGAATGACTAGATCTTTTAGAAGATGTCAGCGTATAATCTTTGCATAGTAAACGACTAGACGACGAAAATAAGCTGACTCTAGAAATAAAGAGCCAAAATAAAATGGCTAGCAGGTGAGTCGTGTCTCTCTGGTGCATTTACAGCGCTTTTCTATGAACGCCAGGATCAAATAGATTCTCTGTAAATGTACTCTCAATAAATGTCATATTTAAACAAGCCCATTGCATTAAATACGATTAAAATCGAGTAAAGACGCTAAAGCGAAAATATTTCCACAGGACGGGGCGTTGCGTCGCATGAATTCCTGTTGCGCCTGCGCAGGAATTGCAGAGCATTGTGGGAAATGTATTTTTTTTTCTCCCTCTCAGTCCTTGGAAGGCAAAACAAAAAAGGCTGTGTTTGTTATTGATCTATTTGTGCCAGTTGCTTTGCTGCACTCACTGTCTTGTTTTTTTCTATCCAAATTTTAAGCTGAAATCTGGAATGCTGTGGTCGACATGTCTAGTAAAGAAAGTTCAGAAGGAAAAAGGGGGTATGTATTACAAACAAAACTATTATAAAAAGGCAATATATGTAGCCTTGTGTGTGTGTGTGTGTGTGTGTGTGTGTGTGTGAGTAATTATTGTAGTAAATGTAAGGACTTTACTGAGAATCTGACCTTTATTCCAGGCAGTGTGGTGGCGTAGTAGTTAGCACTGTCGCCTTACACCTCCAGGGTTTGGGTTCGATTCCCGCCTCGGGTCCGTGTGCATGGAGTTTGCATGTTCTCCCTGCGCTTGGTGGGTTTCTTGCAGGCGCTCTGGTTTCCTCCCACAGTCCAAAGACATGCAAATTGGCGTTCCCATATTGCCCTCAGTGTGAGCGTGTGCCCTGCAATATATTGGCACCTTGCCCAGAGTGTATCCCGCCTCGTGCCCTAAGTAGCCTGGGATAGGCTCCAGGCCCCCTCATGACCTTGTATGCAGGATACGTAGTATAGACAATGAGTGAGTGAGTTTTCACATCAAATGTTTTGCAATTTCATAGTAATATATATGGTAATATATACGCACAGAGTCAGCCAGAAAAGTATACACTTCAGGAAAAGAAAGATTGTATGATGCATATTGTATTTATATAATATTAATAATATTATCATATATAGCAATATATACTGTACAATGTAACGTATAGCAATAAAGTTAGTATTAAAATATTTTTTACAAGTTTTCTTCTCCTAATACTGTATATAATAATATGTAACCTCAATGCCCGTTTATTTGATTCCTTTTCTCCAGCTCACACCAGACCGAGTTGTATGAGCAGGTTCCTGAAACATGCCTGCCAATCGTTTACTCACCTGCGTATAACATCACCTTTATGGGTCTGGAGAAACTCCATCCGTTTGACGCTGGCAAATGGGGCAAAGTCATTCACTTCTTAAAAGGTAATTACGATGGGGATTTCAAGCAATAATGAGTCGTCTGAAAATCCTCTAACGTTCTTATTTATCAGCTAAGTGCCATAAGGAAACTCTGGAGGATGGTTTATTGAGCTGTGTATTTAGTAGCTGTAAGTAAGTTGGAAGGGTAATGAAGTTTACATCACTGAAGGATTGCAGTCATCTAGGTCACTTTGAGTTTATATTGTGGTAGTAGTAGTTATATTGTTTATACTGCAGCTCATATCCGCAGCTTTTGCATCAGTGCCGAAGAAAAAGAAAAGGAACACCACAGGTTTATATTAATGCACTTGTTGAGGTTGTGTGGGAAATGCTTCACTTAATCTAAGACTGATAAGAAATGGAATAAAAAAAAAGTGGTGTTATTATAATGCTTAATCATTGGCTGTGGCCTAATGGATTATGCAGTATAGAGTACATATCCTTTTATTCAGCACAAACTAGGCAATATGATTCATATGATATATTTTCATTTTAGATTTGGTCATATTTTATTGTAACCAACTATACAAACATTGTATCCGAAGTCCCTCTGATGAACTACAAGGCAACTTTAAACATTGACAAAGTAGATGGTTTTCTATATAATAATTGATTAACCATTTTCTGTTCACACACAGAGGAGCAGTTCATCACAGATGAGACCATTGTCACAGCGAGGGAGGCCAGCGAGGAGGATCTCCTCGTGGTTCACACCAAACGCTACCTGAGCAGACTCAAGGTATTTCTCTGCCATTGTATGAGTTATTGCACTTTTTTCACCTGCTGAGAAGTAACACGGCGCTTCTCTAGCCCTCGTTCCTTCCTCACATTCAAACAGATATGAAAAGTCAAAGAATCAGCAGCCGATTTCATTTCTATTATAGACTACTTCTTTAGTAATTACTATGCAATGGAGTTTACAAAGGACTATAAAAAAAATGTCCACCAAGAGAGAAAAAGAGCATTATACTTTTCTGTATTACATTGCTTATCTCTCAGTATGTGCAAAATTATAATCAATGATCACTCGACATGGACGGCTTTTGAAGTACAGTCTTTGTAATGGCACATCTAAACAAGAGGCATAATGTGACTATAATTACCATAATGACCATTTATGTAATTTGTATGCTTTCATTCAGCATATTTAAATTCAGAATAACTTATTGATGTTTAGATACATTTTGTTGCTGTAGCTCATTTTTAAAATGTCTTATACACTGCCTGGCCAAAAAAAAAAAAAAAGTTACACAGTCTAATATGTAGTTGGACCTTTCGGGTTCATTACGGCTGTGGAATTGTTTGATAAGTTCATGCTATGTCACGTTTATTTCAGTCCAGGGTTGCATTAATTTCTCACCAAGATCTCGTGTTGGTGATGGGAGAGTCGGACCACTGGGTAAAGCCTTCTCAATCACTTCCCGAAGATTATCAGTAGGGTTAGTGTCTGGAATCTGTGGTGGCCTATGCATGAGAGAAAATGTCATCTCATGCTCCCTGAATCACTCTTTCACAATTTGAGCCTGATGAATCCTGGCATTGCCATCTTGTAATATGCCCGTGTTATCAGGGAAGAAAAAAATCTACTGATGGATAATCATGGTCATTCACTATATTCAGGTAGTTGGCTGACCTCATTTTTTATTTTTTTTTAGAACATAACATTGCTAAACCTAGACCGGACCAATAGAAGCAACACCAGATCATAAGACTGTACCCACACGTGTGTGTAGTTGGCACCAGGCATGGCGGGTGCATCACTTCATCTGCCGCTCCTCTTACCATGATGCAGACATCTCTCTGGAACAGGGTAAATCTGGACTCATCAGACCACATGACCTTTTTCCAATGCTCCACAGTCCATTCTTATCAAGCCTTTTTTTCAGATTAGCCTTAATGATAAGAGGCTTTCTTAAAGCTACACAGCTGATTAGTCCCAATCCCTTAAGTCCCTAAGGTAACACTCTTAGTTGTTAGTTCTGTTGTTGTTTCTTATGATTTAATTTCATTAAGCGTTCAAGTGCTCTCCCATCACGCACAATCAGGATGTTTTTCCTATCACATTTCTTCCATGAGGATGAAAGGTTCACCGCTCACTTTCCAGGTTTTAATAATGCGTTTTAAAGTTCTAAACACAATTTTAGAAGGTTCAGCAGTCTCCTTAGACCACAGGATATGTCTTGACATATGACATGGTTGTTTAAGAAACGAGAGGCTGTTCACTGCATTAGTTGAATAACTAACTAGTTTTTTTTTTTTTTTTTTTTTTTGGCCAGGCAGTGGATCTTCGATGAAATTCCACGGAGCAAAATCAAACAAGTGCATGCTAGTATAACGTACAAATTACATAAATAATTAATTAAAATATCTGCTTTCTGCATTGAGTTGCATTAAAACATTTATGGTAAAAATATAGCTAGAATATTAAGTAAAACTGTTGACTATACTGAAAAATTGTGCACCAATCATTTCCATGTCTTGGCTCTGGATGTAAAGTTTCCTGTTTGTTTTAGAACGATGCTTCTAATTGGCTGGTGATAAAAAAAAAAATTGTAAGAAGTTTTATCTGCTGTTATTCATGATGTACTGTGCAAAAGCCACCCCTCATTTCTACATTTTAAATGAAATTGTGTAGAAATGGGAGCAAATATTTGAGAGAAATATTCCTCAAGACTACATTAAAAATACTACATTAAAAAACGTCCGGTTCTTTTGGAAGCTAAATATAAAGAAACGAGGTGTGGTTTAAGACTTGTACAGAGTACTGTACTTCCCGTGTCTGCGGTGCAAACCAAATTCCACACTGTGCTAACACACTACTCTTACCGTTTGGCTTAGTAGTGACTTATGAACAAGCATAAATTCAACCGGTGCAACTGGCTGCTGGGTCACATATCCATTTCATTGTTGGATCAGCATTTAAAGATGTTGAACATTTTTACCTTCTTAATATATTAATTATTATTATAATCAGTGAAATGTTCCTCACTTTCTGCTCAAAGGTCCTGCAAATGTGGTGATGATGGACCACAAAAACCTTTCCCAGTTCACACATAACGAAATCCTTCTAGGCCTTGCTAAATTAAAAGAAAATAAAAAGCATTTGTTTCCAGTAGACATGTACAGGGTGCACTTTGGACAGAATTACAGAGTAGTTTTGTTTATGGGAGTGGGTATCTGCAAGTTTAACAACTTGAATCCATGTTAAATTTATTGTTCTGTTATAGTAAAACAGTTCTGGTTTAGTCACCTGCTGGTCTCTGAGGTGCCCTACATTCTGTAAAGACGGAGAAACACAACCTGAGACAAAATGAAGTGTCTAATTTTGTGTCTTATTGCCTGTAAGTTAAGAAAGCTCCCCATCTTCCAGTAAGATTAAACCTAAGCATGTGTTTTGGGGTGTAGCTTGGGAGAGAATGCTGAAGTAAGATGCTGTAAATTCAAACAGCAAGTATTAGCAAACTAACGTTAAAAATTCCAACTGTACAATTCTCAACTCACTCATCGTCTATACTGCTTTATCCTGTATACAGGGTTGCGGGAGTCCTGAAGGTGCAAGGTGACGGTCTGATCTGCCTAACCACTAAGCCACCATGCTGCCCTGTCTGTACCATACTGTGCATTATATTTTAATATTAAATTCCACATTCCACACTTGGATTTGGCATTCCCTTCTGTCTAACTAACTAAAAAGCATACACAATTAAAACATACCCCAAGGAGCATCCCAGGTTTCCTTCCAGTTTGATGAGGTCACAGTCATCCCTGCTTTTCTTTTTTAAAGAACGAGTCAACCACACTTTGTTATTATCTCTGCGAGAAGGCTAAGTTGAGGGACTCCCCAATGCTCAGAACGCACACGCCAAGGTCAGTACGTGGCCTGGCCACTGACTGTGTTGACTGATGCATGACTCGGTGCAGTGCGAATCCCCATTGCTCTCCGTGATCCAAGCATATATTGACAACAGAGCACTGGGGTGTTACCGCTGAGCTGGAATGTGTTTTCCACTCTCAAATCCTACCCTTTACCAGCATGAGACCATTCTCAGATGATGGACATCTTTTGTTCAGCTAGGAAGTATCAGTTCTATAAATTGGACGGAGTTCGTCATCCCTAAAAATGCCTCTGTGTATTTATTCTCTTTCTGCATGCAGAACGATATCTTGGAGGGCTCAAGAGAGGTATATCAGTTCCACTATGGCCAAATATATTTTGTACTTTTTTTTCTACTGCTGTATAACAGACCGAACAGTGGTTCCCAACCCTTCTTTTGGAGGACCCCCTGCTCTGCACATTGTAGTGTTTTCTCAGCTTCCAGCAAAACTGATTTAACTATCTAATTAACAGCCTTTACTGAGTAGAAATGGATGTGGTTGAGCAGGGAAGACACAAGAATGTGCAGGGCAGGGGGTCCTGCAGGACCAGAGTTGGTAATCTCTGACAGAATAAATGGCCAAAAGTTTGTGAATACTTGACCATCACACCCATCTGTGCTGTTTTAACATTTTGGAATACTTTTTATTAGATTGTGGAGTGTGGCTTTGGGGATGTGCCACAAGAGCATTAGTGAGGTCAGATGTGGGACTAGGAGTCCTGTGGTGCAGTTGGCATTTCAATTCATCCCAAAGTTGTTCAGCTGGGTTCAGGTCAGGGCTCTTTTATTATCTTCTAGTCCATCTTTGTCAAACAGTGCCTTCATAGACCTTGCTTTGTGCACGGGGCAGTATCATCCTAGATTAAGTTCAAGGCCCTCCGTTGAATTGACAGGATATTGTAATGCTAGAGCATGCAGATGTTAAGAGTTGTGTTACTTTGTGGTAACAGTTTGGGGGGAGATCCACATATGGGGTGATGGTCAGGTGTCCACATACTGTACCTTTGGCTACACTGTATACTTTGGTTTTTTGTCTGTCAATAACTTCGAAGAGCAAACTGAAACAAGAGTCAGATGTTAATTTGGGTCTTGATTTACCTGTTTGTGGGCATCAAAGTTCTTCAAAGGGATTGAATAGAAGGATGGTGATTTTTTTTTTAGCAGTACAATGCTTTTGGAAAACTGTGCCCACAATATAAATCTAAATGCTATTATTTGTGTGATGGTCTGGGAAAACGCATCAGATGTCAAAAATGCTCGATTCTGGAAAACCTGTTTCTGACAATAATACACCTTAAAAACTCAAACCCTTTTCAACATTATTGTACTTTCTGTACAGTTCTTCTGGGAAGGCATTCTGCTAGATATTTGGAACAAGGCTCTGGGCAGCCACAAAAGCATTAGAAAAATCAGTTAAAGATAACCAAAGATGTTCATTGGTGTTGACATCAAGGCTCTGTGCTGTCCACTCAGGGTTTTCCATTCCAAACTTACTGTATATACTGTACAGTATTCCTGCACCTCACTTTGTGAAAAGAGGCAGTGTCATGCTGGAATACGTTCGGGCCTCTTAGTTTCCGTGACAGGAATTTGTAATACTACAGCATACACAGACTTTGTTACTGCTTGCTTTTTCTTTTTTTTTTATTTTGGATTTCCCCCCGATTTTCTGATCGTGTCCAATTCCTCTCTGTCGCTAGGGGGCTCCCACATTAAAGCTACTACTACAACTCAGTCGGGCGGGCCGAAGGCTTTTCGAACTGCTCGCTCACGCACCGTTCGGGGCGGCGTTACACACTCGGAGGACAGCGCTATCCGCTCCTTCCGCTTGCGCGAGCTCACAGACTCCCCTGATTGGCTGTAGAGCCGTGATTTAATGTGGGAGCACTAAGTACCTCTCATCCCTCCCCTCTGAGAGAGCTCGGCCAATCAGCTCTCTCTAGACCTCCGGCTGGGAGAGGTTACAGCATCACCCGGGAGTCGAACTCGCGATCTCCGGATGATAGGGTGAGCACTCCTTCGGAGGCCACTGCTTGCTTCTTTGTTGCCAACATACAGTATGGTTATTGTGGTCAGGTGTCCACAATATTTTGAATGCTTTTAATGCCTCTGCAACGTTCTGCCATCATCAAACCAACTGTACAGGCGACAGCAAAGAAAGTTTTTAAAAAACAGTTTTAACCAATAAGAAAAGTAAATTTCCTCAGTAGAACACGGATCAGTCAAGTGATGAGACAGAGATTGATGAGAACTACGCTGATAATTAAATTCCGCACTCAAGTCATTTCCTTTCATAACTGTAAAAAAAACATTTGGCCATAATAGACATTTTCAAGTAAACTAGGTTTTACTGTAAGTGGTGCGTAGATAACGTCTTCCTGTGGAATTTGGATTAAATCTTCAAATGTGTCCCCCCCCCCCTTTTTACTGGAAGCAACCAGGATTTAAAATGCGAGAGGTTTATTTCCTGTAAACATTATGACCACCCGCCTAATATTGAGTAGATCAACCTTTTGCCACCACTGTGGTGTATTCTTACATCTTTTTATGGGAACCAGCATTAACCTTTTCAGCAGTTATAAAAGCTATATTCAGCTATATTAGCTCTTCCATTCGTTCGGACTACATGGGCAAGACTTGAAGCACATGGGGAGTGGCCTGTGTAGTCCGATCCAATAAATGCGCTAGTGTAGCTCTAACTGCTGAAAAAGCTCATTCTAATGTCTATAGAAAGGTGTCAGAACATGTAGTGCATCGCTGTTTTGGTGCCGAAAGGGAAGACTTACTCAATATTATGCAGGCGTTCATAATGTTATTGCTGAGCAGTACTGTATATTTTCAACCTATGAAAGGATTTCCCAGGCCTTCACAATTTTGTGTTATCCTCTCATTTCTTGTCTCACAGGTACGTTGTTGTCTACGTTGTTGTTCTTGTTGATCTGCTTGTTGTATCCCAACACTTTCATTTCAGCAAGCAAATGTGTGTGTTTTTATGTTTTCAGTGGTCTCTGGTGGTGGCCACCATCACAGAAATCCCTCCTCTCGTTTTTCTGCCCAACTTCTTGGTGCAGCGCAAGGTGCTGAGACCGTTACGCACCCAGACCGGCGGCACTATTATGGTAGGTCCCTGAGGGAATCTTACACACACACAGCAGAACAAAAATGTTTCAAGACCTTTTAAGACCTGTTACGTTTCAATGCTCCGCTTTTATCTTTAGCGAAGATGTGACATTTCTTCGCCTTGTCCTTCAAGCCGGGAATCTGGGACTTAAGAATGTCATTGTAGTGTCGGACATGGGAAGTATACTGTATATTGTCTTTTTTTTTTTTTTTTTTTTCCTTTTCTTTTTTACTAAACTGCCGATCTTTTTTTGATTTATTATACACACATGAATGTGCAGGAGGAAGTTATGGTAAAATGAGCATTCGTTCTTCAGCGTTATTCTATTACTATTTTCTAAACACGAGATGATGACAGATAATGTCTCTGTTAGAGGAGCAATGGGTGTGTTTTTGAATTCAGTGGGTTATGCGCCTTAAATCTCATCTTAAGCTTTTGCCTGTGGGTATTATACAGCCAATGATCATGTTCCATTCAAAACAAATGTTAATTTTGCATCTCAGAACGTGGTTTCATGGCCAGTAATGGCCGCTACATCTCATTCATAAATGTTTCTCATCCTCGGGGTCTGCCTTTTACTGCCTCAGTGTTTTATGTGTTGTAGCATAAGTAATAAGGGGAGTAGTGCCAATGCTCGGGAAAGGACTCCTCTGGGCACGATTCAGTGATTTATTCAGAAAACAATTGCTTTTTTTGCTTATGGGATAGTGAGAAAAGAGCCATTTCGGACACCTTGTTAACAGAATCAAGTGTAATCTTGGGAGGGATGGTTAATTTGAACATCTGCAGGACACCCAGATAACAGGGCTGCATTAAGCCTGACGTCCCCTTTTGAAATGATTATAGGAATAGACTTATGACATGCGAGATAAGCAGTACAAAGAAGACACGAACGCTGCACTGTCAACATTAAGTGTTTTGTTTTTAGAGAGAGAGTTTCAGGAATCTCTAATAAGTTAGCTAAGCGTAGAGAAGCGGATGTTTGAACTGGCTAATCTCACGGCGAGGCATCGATCATAAGAGTGGCAGACACTTAAGATGCAGTTACTTCCTTTGAGAGTAATGTTTCACTGAAGATGTTAACTAGTTGTTTCTGCACTTAAAAGAATTATAATATGTTGGTTTGATGAATATACTGTAGGTGCACAGTACTGGCTAAAATTCTAAAAACCTTCAACTCTTGGTCTTATTAACTGGGTGAAGGTTATACATGATACAGTAAGTGTGAAATTTCTGTACAGATTGATGGCTTTGTTAATCCTCCTAACCAGTGCAATGCAAGCTGAAAGAAACTGCTGTGTATTCTCTTCCTTTAGTGTGTAATTAGTGTACGTTGCATTAATGGTGCTTTGTGGGTAACAATAACATGAACTGACCTCCAGATATGCTTTTACACTACAAATTCATGAACTGCCCACCAAGTACACTATATTGCCAAAGGTATTTGCTCACCTGCCTTCACATGGGTACTGGAACTTGGGTAACATCCAATTCTTAATCCATAGGGCTTAATATGATGTTGGCCTCACCCTCTTCGCAGCCATAACGGCCAGTTCAGACACTGATGTTGGACGAGAAGGCCTGGCTCGTAGTCTCCGCTCTAATTCATCCCGAAGGTGTTCTATCGAGTTGAGGTCAGGACTCTGTTCAGGCCAGTCAAGTTCTTTCACACCAAACTCGCTCATCCATGTCTTTATGGACGTTGCCTTGTGCACTGGTGCGCGTTCATGTTGGAACATGTAGGGGCCATTCTCAAACTGTACCCAAAGTTGGGAGCATGGAATTGTCCAAAATGTCTTGGTATGCTGAAGCATTAGGAGTTTCCTTTCACTGGAAGTAAGGGGCCGAGCCCGACTCCTGGAAAACAACTCCACACCTGTTCCAACGTCCAGGAATCCAAGCTGACCTGGGTGGTTGGGGTGGCATACTCTTCCTCTTCTATCAGTTGCCGTAATCTCGGAGTATCTTCATGTATGCTGAAGAGGGTAGATGGCACATTTAATACAAGTGTGTTATACTGGTCATTGATGCAGAATGCATAGCAGTTTTTAAAAATATGTTTTTTTTGGCTTTAAATGTTTTGAGTTAGCTCGTCTTCACTCTTTCTAGTTGGGGTCGCCGTCATACTGTATAATACAAAAGATCTGGCTTTGAAATTTGAAAAATTTTGAAAAAGTTGCTTATTCTTGTGTCATGATAATATAATTTCTATACTGTATTACTGTATTATACTGTTATGTCCAACTGGGCCTCAGGAAGAGCATATGTCTTGCGCATATGTTTTGAACTCACTTGAATCTCCTCCCACTTGCCCCAGTTCCACACAGAGTTGCTCATGCAGGTCTCTCAGGTTCTTTCATGTTAAAAGAATATTTTCACTTCATTCATGCAAAATAAAATTTATTAGTACAGTAAAACCTCAGATTACGAGTAACGCGGTTTGCGAGTGTTCCGCAAGACGAGCAAAGATTTTAAATAAATTTTGACTTGAAAAACGAGCATTGTCTTGGTTTACGAGCACTGAGTATCATGTATCACGCATGAGCTTCTTGATTTGACGCCGAGCGTCACGTGATCACAACTGAGCCAACGGTTTTTCTCTCTTTTTTGTGCTGCGGGTAATCATCTTCCCTGCTGGGTCTTAGTGCTCGTCTCTTACTGGTATAATCAACATTCTTGTGCGTGTGTGTGTTTTTTTCATTCTCTTGCGCTACGGAGTGTGTTGTGTGTGCGCGCACATAATTTGACACCGTGCCGGTTCACACACTCGCTCTCGCCTTTAATGTGTGTGTGTGTTTGTGTGTGTGTGTGAAGCAGAGAGGGGTTGCTTCACTCACACAACCGGCACGGTGTCCAATTACGCGCTCGCACACACAACACACACACTCCGCAGCGCAAGAGAGAGAAAAACACACACACACAGCGCCTGTGCACATAAATGTGTCGGGATTTATTTTTACTTTTTTTTAAGGTAAAGTGCAGGTTAATTTGTTTTATTTTTACTTTATATTTTGTGTTAATTTTTATGCATTTATTTTTTGGGGGCTGTGGAACAAATAATTTGAATTTCCATTATTTCTTATGGGAGAATTTGCTTTGGTTTACAAGTGTTTTGGAATACGAGCCCACTTCCGGAACGAATTATGCTCGTAATCCAAGGTTCCACGGTCTCAGTTAATCTCGGCTAACCTCAGATATTTTTGTTAAATATATTTTAAACATAAATGTCTGCTGGCATTACTCTCGGCTCGGTGCTAATTTAGGTCAGAAGCTGTCCTATAATAATAGCACCGAGCCAAGAGTAATGCCAGCAGATGTTTTCGTTAAATATTTTTAAACATGTCTGCCGGTATTACTCTCAGCTCTGTGCTATTATTATAGGACAGCTTTGGACCAATCACAACAAAGATTTCGATTGCACTGGGGTATAAATAATAACTAGTGAGTGTATGAGTGAGAGGGATTTCTGAAAAGTATTTGCATTTCCTCTATAGTTGTACCAGATGGTGATGGTGGGCCACCTGCGCCTTGATGGACTCATCCATAATGGTTGGAGCTTATGATAAGTTTTCTTCACATCACTCTTTCTGTCTCTCAAATGGAGAGTGTAATTACGCCACCTGTCAAGCTCTTCTCACTAGCATCCATGCGCTGCTAATTGACCACCGGGCTCGTCTGGTTGTAGAGCAGCATGTGCTCTGGTTTGAGGAAGAGTTTGTGTGTGAATGTTGTTTGCAATTTCTAAACTTCTTACTTAATTTCTCTGGGTCATTATGGAGGAAGTTGGACACTCTCTCTCTCTCTCTCTCTCTCTCTCTCTCTCTCTCTCTCTCTCTCTCTTTTTTCCCTCTCTGTACTGTATGTGCTTGTGTGTGGTTTGTTTGTGTACAATATCCAGTATTTTTCAGCTGTAGTTCTTTCCTTGCTGTGCTTACAGTCCAGCATTTTTCTACTTTACTCCATTAAGGCTGGGGTCGATATGACATGGTCTGAGTTTATACCGATCTAGAGGCAAAAATAAACAAGAGACATAACCATATAAAGTGATCGTAGGCAGCTCTTAGTCTTGCTTTAAGGGTGTTAAAAAGAGGCAAACTGCTTCGATCCACCTTGGATAAAAATAAATAAATAAAAATAAAAAAAACCTGCAGACGTGTGTGTTTTTTTTTTTTTTTTTTTTTTTGCTCATGGTGTGACAGGCAGTGTAGTCCGTAGCTTCTGTAACCGTTTGCTTGGCAGCCATGTGTGACGCTTCCTCTCAGCTTAATGTGTGTGAATGAGGGCTGTGGAGAGGTACGAGATGTGTCGTGATTGATGGTTTCCTCAAAATGACTCTGCTTGACATTTGGAGCAGCAGACTTAATAGCTTTCCAAAAATGTAATACATAGGCCAATATATGCGAGCGGTATTGCAGAATTGGAGAGGGATGATTGCAATTTAAAAAACTGTGTGCTCTAGCAGGTGGGTCCTGCATCAAAAAGATGAAGGGAGAGTGAAACCAAAGAAAGGAGAGGGGAACTATGGGTGGAGAGGCCTGGCGAGAGAGAAATGAAGGGTGAAGAATGAGAGAGAGGGAGAGAGAGATGACTTGTTATGTAGAGTGATGGTGCAGCAAGCGAGGGAAGGATGTGCCCCCTGGAGACAACACCCCCTCCATAACTTTGTCATCATGCAAAGCCTTGTCTGTGGACTTGCGGGAATCCGCTATCAAAGTAAGGCTGTGTGTAGGTGTGTGTGTGTGTGTGATTTTCTTAATATAACTGTAGTGTGTTTCCTCGATGTAACTTTATAAATTATTGGAGTGCACTTCTCTCCTCCCTGCTGTGGCTTCTTCACAGGAGACGGGCAGTAATGCATGAGATATTGATGCATGAGTAGTTGAGTATGAGCACTGAGGACTTACTGTATCAGTTCTTGCCTCTGAACTTCTACAGTAACTCCACTTTTTCATAAACATGTGCACTGGAGATAAACTTTCTTTCGGCTGCTTCCGTCAAGAGGTCGCCACAGCGGACCAGTCGATCAGCCGTGTTTTTTAATTAATTACATTTTTTTTTTTTTTATGCCGGATGCCCTTTCTGATGCAACCTTCCAATTTTATCTGGGCTTGGGATCGGAACTACATCTTGTGGCTGGGAAACATGGAACATGCACTGAGATAAATAATAAAAATGTAACGATTGCTATATTTCTGGTAATATGTCTAACAACATCAGAGAGCTGTGTATTAGGAATAAAAACGTGGTCTTACATATACAGTGCAGTATACTGAAATTATTTTCTTTGCGTATAAGGAATTGTGGAAAAAAGAGGGTTAAGGGTCTTGCCTATCCATCGGCAGTGCTGAGCCTTGTCCCTTTGATCTTTTGAATCTTTGTACCTGTAGATGGTTTCCCGATTTGTTTATAGACTGTTATGTAAAGTTTATAAACATGATATACATACTGCTATAAAAGTCATTTCCAACAGACAGGCATGTTACAGTGATATCCTTTACATTATATGACCTTGCACTATAAAAGAAGTGTCAAAAAATATAGTATGCAAATATAGCTATGAATGTGCTCTCTTGAATGCAGCTCTTCTTTAATGAAACAGTGGTGTGAAAAACTATTTGCCCCCTCCTGATTTCTTATTCTTTTGCATGTTTGTCACACAAAATGTTTCTGAT
>JAQQZT010000016.1:12882785-12895808 GCA_030068275.1 Clarias platycephalus | reverse complement strand
ATATAAAATGTATATTGTATTTCGGACTTTTAAGTAGAAACCATCCAGCTTGCATGTTCATTATAATGTGCTATTTTTACTCAGTAGAATGATGCAATCCTCTGTAGAGCCTGTTAATAATTCTGCTGGCATCTTAGAGTTTATTCATATTTTTGTCATGTTACTATTCACTTGACCATTTACATGTGTTAAAATATGTACAATTTCATTAGTAAGAAAATATCATGACGTAATTTTTGAAACCTTACATATTGTCTAACAACCTGTCTGACAAACTTTTGTTTTAATACGAGCCTTTAAGAGCCTCATACTGTACATCCTTTGCTTCCTCTCCTTGTTTGTTTCATATTTTGAAATACACTGACTGACATCTTCCAATTTTTCAATTGATATAACTGTGTATTTTCAGTGAACCTGTCCTGACTGTAGTCTCAGATTTCACTTTTGGACTGACTGCCCAACCCACCTGTAAAGAGTGATACCTTGGATTATTGTAGCCTTCATGGTCAGTCTCCTTAGACTTTTCTTATCAAAAGAGCTGCTTCTCTCTTTTATTTTTCTGTTTTATGCACCAATCTGCGTAAAAGCTTCAGAGATTGTTGCTTGTAAAAGACCTAGGAGATCAGCAATGTGAAGCAGCTGCAACAGTTAATCTGGATTGAGCAAGCATACAACGAGCAAAGTCACAGAGATCACATTTTAACCCCATTCTGGGATTCGATGTACTGTAAGCATTAACTGAAGGTCTAACTGTATCTCCATGATTTTGTTCATTGTGTTGATGCATGCCATTGTGTAACTCCGTCAAAAGCTTTTCACACACAATGGTCTGTTGTGTGTAAGGCGCAGAGAAGTATGGGGTCATCGTTGTACTTTTAAGCCAGCAGCAGTCGTGAAAGGAGATCTGTGTGTAAGGGAGAGCCAGCATCTCGAAAGGAGGAGGTGTGACATTTTGAGATATGTGGTGTGTGCCACCTACCACCAGGAGATTTACAAAACAATAAGTAAGCAACATACCATATGGGAATGAAATGAAACGAGGACTCCGAAATGAGCACTTTATGGCAGCAAATTGGGGAGGCAGTCAAATCCGGGAGCTTCTTTTCCTCCAAGCAGACCGTTGCATTTGGCGAGTGATGTAAATGTGCACGGCTAGCAAAAGTACTTAAACACACCGTTCACCTACCATTGTTGTTTTAAAGGTAGCCATATTCAGGGTACAGTACTTAACACGCATATGATGTACAGTATATCAAACTAGACGTCAATGCTTGGTGGGTTTATACATTAGAGCGATTATACACATCCTTCTCCAGAGTTGGAGACTTGTAGGGTGATGGGAAAACTTTATAGAGTTGTGATTGTAAAGTCTTGCGTTGTTTAAGATTTGACTGTAAGGACTGTGTTTGTTTATGTACGTGAATAACCATGAGATGCTTAAGGATTGCAGAAAATAGAACAGTGTGAGGTTTTTAAAAACCTCAAAGTGCTTGACTGTTAATTTGTGCTAATACAAATTTGTGCTAATTTGTGTAAATCACTGCTAAAACTCTTCCTCTGAATAGAACTTGCTATTTTAATTTCATAATTAGCATTTTTTTTCCCTCTCTTTATTTCTTTTTCTTTAGCCAAACCCCTTATTCCATAGATTTAATAGCGATATTTTTCAGAGCTTGCATTAAAATTGCATCATCGTGCCTAATGTAGACACAGAAACATGGACCTTTCATAGTGCTTCAGACACTCGAAAACCTCCCCAGTAGCTAAATTCTTCAACTGTTGTTGTTGTTTTTAACAGATTACTTTTGTTTTGTAGGCTGGAAAGCTTGCCATGGACAGAGGCTGGGCAATAAACGTGGGTGAGTTTTTTTTAATTTTTTTTATTTTTATTATTATTATTATTTTTTTTTTTGTAATAGTCTTTCATTTTGTTAAGCCTACAATGTTCTCTTGTTTCCAGGTATTTTAGGCAATGTTAAATGGTAATGTTAGTCAGCTTGTATGATTCATTTGTTGATGGTGTGTAATTACCTTAGGTTGTTATAAAAAAAAAAAAGAAGAATAAAAAAGAAGAAGAATTATTATTCACTAAAAGCAGTACTGTGATATAAATGTAACGATCAAGATTTTTTATTTTTTTGCTAAGCTGTAGTCCTTCCTATCTTCTGATGCTTTATAAATCATATACTGTACAGAAACCTCAGACCCTAATCTCAGCAGTAATACAAGATTGTACAAATTAGTAGTAAGTTCAGGTGTCCGGGGCAAGCAGAATCCATGTCTGGGTTGGAGGACAAGTAGCTCAAGCAACCACTTCCTTTCAACCTTTTCAAAACTGAGGCTTTCATTTGGTATTGAAGTTTATTAATATGCACTTGACAATGACAATTTTTTTTCTTTTTCTTTGGTAAGCTTCATAATAAGTTGTAAGACTAGTCAGAAAAACATTGTCTGCTACAAAATAAAATGAACTATCTTTTATTCAGTTTTTTCCCCTCTTACTCAGTGAATCGCCATGAGTGTATTAAATCCCAGAAATGAAAAGAGTTATCACGGAGGTTTTCCTTCTGCACATGGAAAGACAGGCAATAGTTTAAAAAAAAAAAAAAATGCATGCTATGCATATGATTTAGTGTATGTTTAAAATATGGGTATGGGTTTCCTTCCTTTATGGTGATATTTCCTTGCAGCAGTGACCTCTTTCAGGAGCCCCGGTACCCTGCAAAAGTTACTCAGGAGTTGTTTGAATTGGCCTTCAAATTCCCCAGATCTAAATCCGATCAAGAATCTGTCAAACAAGTGTGATCCATGAAACGGTCATGAAAGGAGATCTGTGTGTAAGGGAGAGCCAGCAAGGGACAAGTATACTTGACTTCCAGTTTGTTTAAGTAGTGTGATCACCCTTATACCGTACGTAGGCGCCAATCTGTGTACCAGGCACAGGCAACCATTTACTCTGCAAGGTTTGCATCAATTATGAAAGCTACTATACCGAAACAAAGAAGTGAACTGCTATTTAGAATGTCACATCATTAGTGTCTTCTGTCTTGCCATTAATCTGCGTACACATGCAGCATGCGCCAGTCTCATCTTCTGAACTGCACAGCCATAGTTGATGAAGAAGAAAGGCTGGTGTGAGGGTCATTCCAATTCCCAAAAATAAATAATAGTGAAATGCAAATGTCATCTCTATTGTACTCCTCTTCTTCATGTTTTTTAATGGATTGCAAACTAAGTGCACCCACTGCTGTACACCTCACTGTATTGCAACATTGCTAAATTTAAAGCTGACCTGTTGGAGCTTGGGCACGGCACAAGGCAATCATACCTTGTTTGTAAACAGTCCTAGTGGATATGCTACTAATATTTTGGTGCCAGATACCACAGCACATCATCCGATCTTGTAGAGTCCATCTCGGAACTGTTTTGGCAGGTCGAGGAGATTTAAGCTCTAAACAACTTGCCATTCCCCATTTATTCGCTTTTGCTGCCGTCTGGGTAAATACAGTGTTCCTGCAGCTGTGGTATTCCTGAAATAATTTGGATAGTGGATTACTCCCAACACATTAGTAACCTGAAGATATCATCCTAACCGCTCAATGGATGATGTCGTCATCACAACGTCCATCCATCTAGCACTTACCTTCTGTATCTTTACATTAAGTTCATGCATTTGACATGACCTGGCTGTTCATAGACTTTACCTCAGAATTCAATGCAATCATTCCTCAGCACCTGGAAAGCTAAGTCTGTTGGTCCTGTATCCCAGACTTCCTGACTGGGAGACCCCACATAGCCTAGACTGGGAGCAGCATCTCCAGCATCACCCCACTAAGCGTACCGGTGCCCTCCAGGGGTGTATACTCTGTCCACTGCTGTAATCGACATACTGTAGTGTATTAAGTACATTACTGTGGTTATTAAATTGTAATATCTTTTTTTTTTTTGCAAGATCTGTATATCGTCAGCATCGCAGTGTCCTCTTTTGGTAGTTGTACTGTTTCATGCTGTTTGCACTTTATATAGCCCTGTCATCACATTTTGCTCTGTGTAGTCTTAAGTAGTTCTGTGTTGTTTTATGTAGCACTCTTGCCCTGGGGAACGTTGTTGTAATCTGCGTACACATGCAGTATGCGCCAGTCTCATCTTCTGAACTGCACAGCCATAGTTGATAAAGTAGAAAGGCCGGTGAGAGGGTCATTCCAATTCCCAAAAATCAATAATAGTGAAATGCAAATGTCAACTCTGTTGTACTTTTCTTCTTCATGTTTATGCATGGATTGCAAACTAAGTGCACCACTGCTGTACACCTCACTGTATTGCAGTGTGTAGACACCAGTAAAGAAACAGATGGTAAAACAACATTGCTAAATTTTAAATGTTTGAGCTTGGGCACGGCACAAGGCAATCGTAACTTGTTTGTAAACAGTCCTAGTGGATATGCTACCAATATTTTGGTGCCAGATACCACAGCACATCATCCGATCATGTAGAGTCCATGCGTTTACATCTCGGAGCTGTTTTGGCAGGTCAAGGGGATTTAAGCTCTAAACAATTTGCCATTCACCATTTATTCACTTTTGCTGCCATCTGGGTAAATACAGCTGTGGTATTCCTGACATAATTTGGATAGTGGATTACTCCCAACACATTAGTAACCTGAAGATATCATCCATTGAGCAGTTAGGATGATGTCATCACAACTTCCATCAATCTAGCACTGTTTCCCAGACTTCCTGACTGGGAGACCCCACACAGTCCAGACTGGTAGCAGCATCTCCAGCATTAACCCACTAAGGTGCCACTGGTGCCCTCCAGGGCTGTATACTCTGTCCACTGCTGTAATCTACAGTGTATTAACTACATTACTGTGGTTATTATATTGTAATCTTTTTTTTTTTTGCAATTTGTTCACAATAAATCTGTATATTGGTCAGCATCGCAATGTCCTATTTTGGTGGTTGTACTGTTTCATGCTGTTTGCACTTTATATAGCCCTATGTTGTCATCACATTTTGCTATGTGTAGTCTCAAGTAGTTCTGTGTTGTTTTATGTAGCACTCTTGCCCTGCAGAACGTTGTTTTGCTTCACTGTAACAGAACCAGGTGTATATGGTCGGCTAGACATTAAAAGCCACTTGACTTGAATGTGTCATGTTGGTATTGAAGGAGTATATTTTAAACACCTCGACAGGTCGAGGATAGACGGTCAAACTTTGCAAACATCTACTGTAGCTGACTTTGGACCCTGGGTTACAAACTGCTTTCTTCTATTCAAACAAATTAGATGTGTTTTTGTGTTTGTGTTGTTTTTTATCACAAAAATCTCAAAATGGTTCTGAATTACCGCCATTGCGCATGCATTACCCCGGTGCAAAGCTTTTTTTTTTTTTTTTTTTTTTTTTTTTGGGGAAAACAAGATTCTTATTTCTTATAGCTCCCCAGCCATGCTATCCTCTCAGTGGGACTTTTTTTTTTTTTTAATGGCATCTCCTGGGGCACTGTGCATGCCTGATAGCATTCAATCTGCCTTTCTGTCTTTCTGTCTCAGGAGGAGGCTTCCACCACTGTTCCAGCGACAAAGGAGGGGGTTTCTGTGCATACGCCGACATCACACTTGCTATTAAGGTACTATACAATAATTAGGAAATTATCTTTCAATTGGGATTTATTTTGATATAGGTCATCTTTTTTAAAATATTAAAAAAAAAAAATTTTTTTGTAATAATAGAGATAATTAGATAATGTTTAGTGTTAGACCATTTAACCCTCATGATCTGAGTCATCTTTATTATTTTTTTTTACTTTTTAGGCACATATTATACATATAATATGTATAATATTTCTGAATTTACAGTATTTTATAGTATGTTATATCTGTATTTTCTTTATTAGCTAAATAAACTGATATTGTCTGTATGATTTTAATTTGTATTCATGGGTGTACATAATCTTCACTAACGTTAAAGCATTCGCCCCACCAGCTTAGTCTACAGTGCATACAGAGCTTTCTCGAATTAACATTTATTATTTATACTTTTTGTATAAACACAGAGGCACAAATTGTCCCCATAGATTTAAAAAAGAAAAATATTATGGACCATTTTTATTTTTATTTAAGAGCAGTCATTTTGTAAACATTTAAATTCTTACAATCTAACAATGAATTTTACTCCAATAACATAAAATGTCATTTATACAATTGTCAATTAAAAAATAACATCTGGTTTACCCACCATTAAATAAGGGGCAAATTAAAACAATTGGTTTATCAAATATATAATTATCACATATCAGCCCTCCTCCTCTTTCTCCTCTGCCACATAAACTGTAATTATTGGCATATAAATAATTTGACTATTTGTCACGTGTATCTTACAGCACAGTAAAATTATTTATTCTTTCGCATATCCCAGTTAGGAAGCTGGGGTCAGAGCGCAGGGTCAACCAGGATACAGCGCCCCTGGAGCAGATAGGGTTAAGGGCCTTGCTCAAGGGCTCAACACTGGCAACTTGGCGCTGCTGGGGCTTGAACCCCCGATCTTCCGATCAGTAACCCAGTAACCCACAGCCGTAACCCACAATCCGTAACCCTGTACACACAATCTCCTTGTCCTTTTTCTTGGGAACCTGTAAAATCTGGACCATTATGTGTTTTCTTTCTACAGTTTCTGTTCGACCGAGTGGAGGGGGTCTCTAGGGCCACCATCATCGATCTGGATGCTCATCAGGTGAGCAACAGTAATTTTCTGAGATGCTGCACAGAAATTGACACTAAAGACAAGACAATACCTTCTGTTTAGCACTGCAATCAATTGCATTGTCCTTTCTAATCGTCGCTTCCTACATTTACATCTGCACCAGGTCTTAGCATAAAACACAAAAGGATTTTTTAAAAAATAACTTATTTGAATTTGCTCATTGCATGTCATGCAGAAATTTTAGTCAGGTTTTTATTGTGGGATAATAATAATAATAACTAGACGGGTAAATTTTCTGAGGAAAATGTGAGTGGTGCTCGTCTCTGGGCCTTTCATAATGACAGTCTACGGGATCAGTTGCTAAGGTGCTCTAAAGTGGTTGCTAGGGCATGGCTTGACAGCTTCACAATTATTCTGAGAGACTGATTGGTTGCCTGAGTAAAATGAGCCCCCACCCCCATGTCTCTATGACAATGGGATCCACAGTTAGGTTCAGTTTCAGAGTTCCTATGGAAGTTACCATATCAGGGAGTGCAACTGTGAGCACTTCCTGTTTCAATGGGGAGTTCATTCACCATCATACAGTATGTCAATGGAGCAAATTTGGGAACCTCTTATACCATTTTGCGGGGTATGTTTTGACACAACTTGCAAGCCTTTTCCAATGTGACTTAATTTTTCTTGCCAAATGTGGTTAATTTTATATTTCTACAAAATTCTTGCTCTGCGCTAGGATTCGTCAACGTTGGTCTCAAACTTAAGTCTATGGACTTTTTTGGGTGGTAAATTGCCCCCTTTACACCGCACCCCTTAGAAAAGTCATAACATCCCATTCCAGAGTAAAACCCATCAATTGTCACCCCCTTTTGTAGGCCTATGCCAAATGGTACGGGACTAGTTGCATGCCAAAGTTTGTATGGTAGAAGAATAAAAAAAAAAAATAATAATAATAATAATAAGACTTCACAAGCACCACTAATAATAATAATAGTAATATTAATAATAATGCCAGTTTTTCAGACCTTTATATACTTACAGACATATTAATAGGAAAACGTCTACAATACATTTTAGGTATAGTACAAAAAATTTCATAAGGAACATGATGATAAATGTTTTGGATAAATGTGAGGCCTGTAAATATTCAGAACGGTTCATGATGAAATAGCTGTTGTCAAAACATGACCTTCTTTCTGCTGGACTTCAAAGTGCAGAGACTGTAGATGAGCTCTTTTTCCTCCCGCTTTCTCACTTGATTGATTCCGTAATAACAACTAGCGATAGAAACAGAGATGTCATTAATGTTATGTCCATCACTGTTGATGTGTATCTGGTGAAGAGAGAGCCTTCATATTTTTTTTTCCACTAAGGTTTTGTATCAGCCAGTTTCCTTAGAAAAACACACAATGAAAAATTAAAGCATTTTGTAAGGTCAGAAATAAAACAAAGATAAATCGTATTGTATATTATATGTTGGGAATCACAGTGGCGTAGTGGTTAGCACTTCGATCCTTCGAGTCTGGGGGCTGATTCCCACCTCGGGTCCTGTGTGCAGGGATTTTGCATGTTGTCTGCGAAATACAACATAATGAAATGCAAATAGAAATGTTTTAGGAAAAAATTAAAACGTACAGTAACATGATTGCACAATGTTGCACATCCCATAGCTACTACTTTGTCGAAGCCCCTTTTTGCTTGTAATACATCTAGGTCTGGGTATCAGTAAAAAAAAAAAAGGTAACCATACTGTACTTGGACTTCAATACCGGTTCCCGAGTGATTTTCTTCTTGGCCGATTTACATGTTTAAAGTTGTTTCTTAAGATAATAAAGATTTTATGATGAAGGCTAGAAAAATCAAAATCGGTTGGTTTAACTTTTTCTCTTTCAATTCTTGTTTTATGTTTCAGCAACTTGGTCGCTTTCCACCCAAAGCAGTTTTACGGGAAAAAAAAAAAGAAACCCATTGACCAGAACTCGAAGTTGTCTTAACATTGTAGTGCAAGTTCACACTTCTAATGAGCTAGCTCAAAGTTCTTCACACATTAAAGTGAACAAGTTAAAATTCAGAGTTCACAATTTTTACTTCTGAACTGAAGTTTACAGTCTCAAAAATATACTACTTCACCTCTTTTTTTTATTTTTATTTTTGTTAAACAAGGTCCCCTGAGCATCAGAGGATTTGCTTCTTCTCTGACTAGTTTGACGGTTTAACTTAAATGCCAGAAAGAGAGAGGGTACTTCTATATTCTGTTCAATAATATCAATGGGATGGATGAAAACTTTAGCACCTGATGTTCGCACTCTTCATGTTAATGATACTCACTTTCCTCTTTTTTTTTTTTTTTTTTTTGTTGCAGACTAATCGGTTCAGTTCCCGAAAGAATTATTATGTGCAATGAACGGTGCTGTTTTAGCATGTTCATACACAACACTGTCTTTGTATTATTAAATAAAAATCTTCATCCTACTATGCAGGTTAAGCATTACCTGCTAAAATACCCCATCACAGTAGCATCCTACAGTAAGTACTGTAATATGAGATTAGGAGGGATCCGGTGGTGGAGAATTTGAAGGAATTTTTGTAATGTTAGGAACTTTCAATTGAATTAGATTTTATTTGTATAGCACTTTTAACAATGGCTGTTGTTGCAAAGCAGAATTAAAAGAACATTTTGGAAATGTGTATGGATCAAAATGATCAGATTGTCCCTGATGAACAAGCTGATGGCAAGGAAAAACTCCCTGAGATGACGATAGGAAGAAATCTTGAGAAGAGACTCCACAGAGAACCCATCCTCATTATGGTGATAATGCTCGTGCAGTCGAACACATAGCAAATTTCTGCTCTTTAATGTTTTCCACGCACATTCCGATGTTTCCTTCATTTTGTGTTATAGGTCTGGACAGCGATATCCTTTTCATATATATATATATAAGCATCACATGCTGATAAAATTTAATACATTTTTACACCTACTATGTAATGCTCGCTGTAGTCAAGCCACTCAAAATACAGCAAAGCACGTGAACCTCTTCTGTGAGTGCTGTAATCAAGCTGTTGCATTACTTTCTGACTCACTGATGCTGATTAGACATACTCTTTAGGGTTGGCATCAAATGATGATGCTGGTATCAAAGCAATACGGATGGTCAGTGCCATAAAAGTATTGAAGTTTGGTACCCAGTCGTAAAAATACTGCACATTTCTGCCCTTTCAAAAATTCTAAAAAGAATGAAACTATTGATGTTTTCTCAAACAGACATCAAACAGGTCGCCTAAGGAAGACAATCGCAGATTATGACAGAAATACACTTTGAGAGCAGAATTATAGAAGCCATACTGTACCACAAAATGCAAACCGATCATCAGCACTGAGAATCAAAGAGCCTGGCTGGAATTTGCAAAAGTTCTATAACCAGGATTAATCTCTGCTGAAGTGTGGAGGAAAAGAAGGGTCTGCTCATGATCCAAAGCATACTTACCCAGGGGCAAGTACAGTGGAGGTAGTGTCATGGCTTGAGCTTGCATGGCTGATTCTGGAACCCGCTCGATAATCTTCATTAATGACCCAACTCATGATGGAGTTTGGAAGTCGATGGACACATTCAGTCTGCCAATTTACAGAGAAACGTATACAGTACAGTTCAATTGGGAGGTACTTCATCATGTGTGTCTATGTATACAGTATAAAGTGTGTAGGTGTAATATCACACACACAGCCTTCACACCTTCATTACCAATAAGTAAATAAATAATCAGCTATTTGTTCTCTGTTCATGTCCCAGTTGTTGGACACATTTCTTTGGCACATTGGGAATAATCCTTCACAAGCAGCCATTGGTTCTGCTGTTCGTTTAAAGACTGGTGTGTCACAAGTCACCTGGAGCTACATAAGAGTGATTAAGACCTTATGAGATTCATATGTCACACCTGAGGATTTCTAGTTTGTTGGCTTTCAGCCCAGGACAAGTGAAGGTGAGTAGATAGAGCAGTATGGGTGAGTACTCTAGGGAAGACAGGACAAAAGGAGAGACATTAGGAACTTTCTGAATGCATCATGTGCCTTGCAGTCTGACTTTCACCAGGTAAAGGCCCTCTTTTACTTGCAACAGAAAATAGCAAAGAATCACGATCCTTGCCGAATGTTTGTCGGTACCTGTTTCCGCTGACAATGGAGGAGGGAAAAAAAAAAAAATCCACATTCCTACATTGGGGACTTGAATGCAAAAAAGCACTGAGTCATTCTGCCGAAAAAAGTTCAAGATTCTTGATGGAGGTATTAACGATTAACAGTCAAACAAGCTTGAGACATGAGTGTTAATTAACAACTGATGGTTGATCCTCTACATTTTAACGACCATATTGACATATTGAATACCATTATAAAATGACTGCACTTTAACTTTCATTCTCGATTCTTCAGTGGGGGAAAAACATTATGCTATGCCAATTACATCTTCAACTTCTCCAACATCAGCCTGACGATGAAGCAGTGTTGCAAGATGCTGACCAAACAAAAAGTAAAACACAGTGGTGTAGTAGTTAGCACTGTCGCCGTGCACCTCCAGGGTTGAGGGTTCGATTCTCAGGTCTGTGTGCCTGGAGTTTGCATGTCTCCAGTTTCCTTCCAAAGTTGACCTACAAATTAGGTTAATTGCCATTGCCCATAGTATCTGAGTGCGTGTGTGTGCTCTGTGATGGATTGGCACCTTTTCCAGGGTGTACCCCACCTTGTGCCCTAAGGTTCCAGGCCCCCCGCGACTTTGTACACAGAATAAGCGAGTGGTATAGAAGATTAGTTAATCAAATAGTACTGCACATTACTGTGGTTGCATGGCCTTGGGCAGCTTTTTTCCTTATTCGTCTGACAGTCAATACTGATTCTTTATTAATGGTTACCAAACAATGAGTCACAACCCACAGGTGAGCAATAAAAGGTTTTCTCATGATTTATAAGTGATGCATACAGTATGAATTAAGTCACAATGGACACACAAAAAAACGTGTCCCTAGGGAAAAAAACACTGTTTTGTGGAATTGAACCTCGGTGGCAGATAAAGACAAGAGGTAAACAAACGTCCGTTAACCTACTGTATGTTAGTCAGCCAACATGTAGCAACACCCAAGGTAAAATTGTCATTGATCATCTTGATTGCGTTCTTCAAAACATCTGATGACCGATTCGGCAAGTCAGGCAAACTGTAGAGAAGAAAGACATCTGTCGGCAATAAATCTGCTTATTCCAGATGTCTCCTCGATTTTTATAATTTTTTTCTGTTGTCTGATAGTCGGAGGTTGTTTTGTCATAATGGAGTGCGTTCTTACAGGAAAAGGACCCATGCAGTCTTCCCCTTTCACACCACATTTACAGTTCATTTGGCAGGTGCCTTTATCCAGAACGACTTCGATTTTTACCTCATTGTACATCTGAGCAGTTGAAGCTTACGGGCCTTGATCAAGTGCCCAACAGTGGCAAATCAGTAGTAGAGGGGTTTGAACCTGGGACCTTCCGAGCTACCCCTGACCACCATTGATAATTGATAATAATCTCATTGGCAATTTTGTATTTATTTTTTGTTATTGATTGACGCGTTATGCTTTTAAACTGTTATATATAATGCTGTGGAACATCTGCAGAAACATGCTTCTGTCATCACTTACTGTACTTTATAACAGCTGTAAACATTCATTCATTAAGTAAACTTCTTCATCCTGCAAAGTTTAGTGTGGAGGAAAACTTAGTTTGCAAAACAATTTCTCAGTTGTGTCTCTCCACCCCATCAATCAATGAAAAAGGACATCATGACACCACCACCACCAAGATATTTGACTAATTAGTCATATTATACTTACCGTATTAAACACATGATGTTTACTTGTTTACTATTAGAGACTGGCAGTTGATTATGTTTGACATGCTTTTACTAATTACTAATCTCGCAGAAGTGTCATCGCATAGCTCACTGACTGTCTGATGTATATTCTACACTTTTCTTGTCAGTTACGATCTCATTAGCTAGTGCTAGATATATGCATTCACTTTCGTGCTTAAAATTGTTTTTTTGTTTGTTTTATCACTCCAATGGAGAGACACACATCAGAACGCTGTGACTGTAATGAGCTTTGCAGGGTAAAAAAAAAAAAAGCATGTTTAGTTGAAACTAATTGGTTGCATGTAATTGTGATCTCAGGCGGTGGTGTAGTGGTTAGCACTGTCGCCTTGCACCTCCAGGGTCTGGGTGTGATTCCCGGTCAGGCTCGATTCCCGTCTCTGTGTGCATGGAGTTTGCATGTTCTCCCCGTGCTTGGTGGGTTTCCT
>JAQQZT010000016.1:12847156-12864384 GCA_030068275.1 Clarias platycephalus | reverse complement strand
GCGTGAAACATGATACTCGGTGCTCGTAAACCAAGACAATGCTCGTTTTTCAAGTCAAAATTTATTAAAAATCTTTGGACCCTGGAGGGGCACGGTGAAACCGTTCTGCCAGTATTGACAAATATGTTATAATAAAAAATAATGTAATATAAAAATTCTGATCTTTCATGTCCTTATTAAACACACTCATTCAACATTCAAAATGTAAGTGAACCCTTCGAATGAATAATGGGTTTAAATAAATAAATTTGGTCCTAATTGAGATTGAACTATACCTACTTAAGTAAAATTGTACCCCAAAATAATTGGTTTAAGTGTTGAAATATCTACTCATGTTCAGAAACTGGAACCTATAATAATTTAAAGTTCTCTGATTGTATTTCTGGTAGACAATGCTGTCTGCTATTTTACACCTTAAGCATAGATGGGGACCTGCCAGTATCCTGCAGACCCTGGAAAAAAGACTAGTACTTTGGACTTTGGGGTGAATGTGTGGAAAGGATATTCACTGCAAGCATCAGGGTCTTTTTTTTATTTTATTTTTTTTATTACAGTTTTTAGCAGTAAATTTATAGTAACCGAGTGAAGTTATTCACAGATAAAAGGATTAGACTCTGACTATTTTCAGTAAGTGCGATCATTATGTTATCCAAGTGAGACAATTCACAGCAATCTTTAAGGTATCCATGTGAAGCCATCCTCAACAGCTCAAGTAATTCTAAATTGGAGGAATCTCCAAACTGAAGTAGAGTATCAGGAAAGGACAGGCAGGCCCAGAAGGCAAAAGGGAATCTATTGATGTGGATCACTTGCTGAATGTTCTATAGAATGTGCAGAATCAGCAAAGGAGGTGGAAATGCATACAGTAGGCTACACGGCCAGTTGTAAGCTCTTGCATCTTTTTCCAGAGGGATTTTTAGCTCCACTAGGTACATAGACCCTCAGCTGAGAATGATCAAATCTGTGTTAGCAATGAGTTCCATTAGTGCCTGTCCAAATTTTCCCTGATCTGCTACACCACTTCTGGGTACAAGTGGCATCTCCTTCTTATATACGCGTTGGTGTCTGCTCCATCATTGTACTGACCCAGCACGGTAGTTGTTCTCAGTTAGCATGAGCCAACTAGCACCCAGTTAGCATGGGTTGGAGGGTACTGTGATTGGTTTGTAAGGATGCTAATGCCTCCAATATCTACTGTCCTCTGGGAGTACTTGCCTCATTTACATTCAGTCTTGAAAGGAGAGTGCACATTAATGTACTGGACCTCAGTAATCATATGGTACAGTAACCACCAAACATTTTTCTGTTATACATATAAGAAAGAAAATGTGTGTGCCAAAGAAGCTACGCTTAAGTTTATGCAACATCGAAGTGACATCTTGCTTCCCTAAAGATTTCTCAATTCTGTGGTTTAAATTAAAGCATTCCATGCAAAAAAAAAAAAGTTTTCATGTTAAATTCATGTAACCATGTTAAATTCATGTTGCAATATCTTAACAATTTTGCATTTTAAAATAATACACTTGTTCATGTCTTTTCATGTGAAATCTAAATTGGACAAGTTTCATTTGAATGACTGTTATAATCAATAAAAGTTTGAATAGAAAAGGTTACGGACACTACACCTACTGTAGGTGAGACACTTTTTAACACCAATACCATGGTTTGGCCTTAAGCATGCAATGCAGGTTCTTTAACCTTGGTGATTGTGAATACAAACACAAGTGCCATGTAATTTGCATAATTAAAAGAATTACAGTAGGATTATGTTTGACATTGCCTGTTGAATAAACTACAAGACCATATACAGCATATATATGCTGTATATGGTCTTGTAGTATATATATGTAGTGTGTATATTTGTTTAACGCAGTTCCTTAAAGCCGAGTTTGCTTAAAGTTTTAATTTAATGTCTTTACACTTCACTATTAAATACTGAAACTTTCAGTAATTGTAAAACAAATTACTGTGAGACAAACCCTGTTAGGATTACGACTGAAATGATTTAAACCTCTTTATATGAGAATCCATTTCTATGAAATTACAGGCGGTGGGGATGTTTGATCTGTGACTATTCAAATCCTTTTTTTTTTTTTCAAGTGCTTGTGAACATGTTAATTCCTAGGATTCACTACTTCAATCATACTATAAAGAGTTTTATAATTGAATCTACTATAGGCGACTCCTTCAATAGTTTGAATAGAAAAACGTGTGTGTGGCGCAAAATAAATCAACGCAGTGGCAGGAAACTCATCACTTAGCACACTTCTGTTTGCAGTGCATACTGTATTTCTTACTGTATCATTTATGTCTGTCTGTCAAAGTTATCCTAAAAGCTAGTCTTTTTAGTACATCTACAGTATTTGGCAGTACCAGCTGATTTTATTTTGTCAGTACGTCCCATTTTCTGTTCAACTTCACAGTGTGCTGCGGGCTACAGATTTATATTCATCCATCACAAAATTAAAGCATTCAGTGGTTCCCATTTTCCACATAGCCTGAGCTGACCTAATTAAAAACGCTGCCCTTTCGTTATATGCCTGCAAACTGCCTCTGAGATCATCTGTTGGTATGGTGGGGACCACCTAGAGAAGCGCATAGTGCTGTAATGGCAATGTAATATAGATGGAAATGAGATTAGATTCCCTTATTATTTCTCTCATTTCCAGTTCAGACGAAGCCAGTAGGTATCCTGTTCCTTTTTATGTCTGTTTCAAGACGGCAGCAGGTGCATTATTTATCATTTAGATTTAGTTTCTTGTTACAGGTAAACACTATCTTGAAGTAATATGTTTTGAATCTGAATACGTTTCTGGTTGTGCTCATCCGTTTTGAAATGGGCCCCTTTCATTAAAGTGCTATTGCTCATCTTCAAAGGCATTTCTCAAACCCTTTTTTTTATTTTTTTTTTATGCACAGCCTCAAACCACTGCAAAGACGTTAGAAGTCTCACCAGCTAAAATCTAAATGCCACACTCATTACTAATGCAGGGTCTGATAGAATGTAGATACTGTTATCATCATAACAGTCATTCAGCTATTGAGCAATATCCTGGTACTATTCATCAGTGCTTCAACTGTTTCATTTTTTTTTTTTTTTGAACACTTCTGAGCAGATTTTCTACCATCTTTAAAATTCTGACATTTCACTCAAAAGCTCTGACCTTGTTTAAGCAATGTAGACAGCTGAGGAATGGGCTTGAACAGCTGGGCTTTAGCCAGATGCATCAGTTCTTTGAAGACCGCCAGTCACCCACAATAAGGGCCACTTTTGCTGCATGGGAGTCCAACCACAGGAGCTGTTATTAAAATCCTGTCAAAGTGAATTTACTGCAAGCAGACAACAGCTCGAATAGTGACACATCACTGGCTCAGGCAGCATTCCTTTCAAATTGTGTAATACCACAGAAGAACCGGAAGACAACTGGTTTTACTGTCCCTATGTGCAGGACTACTCTTAAAAACGGCTCAGACCTTCCATGCACCCTAAAGGTGCAAGGACACCGTGAATAGGCATATCTTTTATGAAATTAATATAGGGCAAGGTGGTCTTTCACTAACAGCATATCACAAAGTGATTTGTTTCTATCACAGCAATTGTCCGACATTAATATTTATTTATTTAGCCAGTTAGTTGATTTTTATTTACAGTGGGGTAAAAAAGTATTTGGTCAGCCACCAATTGTGCAAGTTCTCCCACTTAAAAAGATGAGCGAGGTCTGTCATTTTCATCATAGGTATACCTCAACTATGAGAGACAAAATAAGAAAAGAAAATCCAGAAAATCATATTGTAGGATTTTTAATGAAATAAGTATTTGGTCACCTACAAACAAGCAAGATTTCTGGCTCTTACAGACCTGTAACTTCTTCTTTAAGAGGCTCCTCTGTCCTCCACTCGTTACCTGTATTAATGGCATCTGTTATCAGTATAAAAGACACTGTATTTGTATATTCGTTTAACAATCACACCTTAGATTTTGTATCCATATACAGTAGTTAAAAAATTGCAAGAAAGTGTGGATTTTATGGTTTTCTGCATTAATTTGTCATTTGTATAGTAGGCATGGTATACCCATGGTATTAGCCTAATCCGCATGTCTTTGGACTGTGGGAGGAAACCGGAGTACCCGGAGGAAACCCACCAAGCACAGGGAGAAAACATGCAAACTCCATGCACACAGAGGCGGGAATCGAACCTGGCCAGGAATTGAACCTGGACCCTGGAGGTGCAAGGCGACAGTGCTAACCATTAAGCCGCCAGTAACATAACACTGTGCCGCCAGTATTGACAAATATAATGTGCCTAAAATAATAACAAAAAAATCTGATCTTTCATGTCTTTATTGAACACACTCATTTAAAGTTCAAAATGGTACAGTAGTGGAAAAAGTAAGTGAACCCAGCTGCTTCCTGCAGCTGTGGATGAGACCTGCACATTGTCCAGGAGGAATCTTAGCCCGTTCTTTCTGGCAGAACTGCTTTAGCTCGGTCACATTCTTGTTTTCCTGAAGTCATTCTATTGTGGAATTGCTCTGGTGTTTTGAATCATTGTCCTGGTGCGTCACCCAGCTCCTACAGAGTTTCAGCTGACATACAGACATTCTCACATTATCATGAATTTTTTTTTGAAACACTTGGAAATTCATCCTCCCCTCAATGACCGCATGCTGGCCAGATCCTGATGCAGCAAAGCAGGACCAAATCAAGATGTTTCCTTCACCACACTTTACGGTTGGGATGATGTTTTCGTGATAATAAGCAGTGCCCTTTTTTATGTCAGATGTAGTGCTGCGTGTTCTTTCCAAATAGTTCATTTTTAGTTTCATCAATGCACAAAACATTTTGTCAAAACCGCTGTGGAGTATCAAAGTGTTCTTTCGCAAACTTCAGGCGTGCAGCAGTGTTCTTTTTAGTAACAGCCGCTTCCTTCGTGGTGTCCTGCCACGGATACCCGGCTTGTTCAATGTTTTATGTACTGTAGACCCATGAACATACAATAGATGTTAGCTAGTTCCAATGATGTCTTCAAAAGTTTGGCTGCTACTGTACTTGGGGTTGTTTCTTTAACTTGAGTCTTTGTTTGGACCAATCGCCCACTTTTTGGTAGAGTAGCAACAGTCCCAAAGTTTCTCCATTTGCCTAACTGTAGACTGGTGCATTCTAGTCTTTGGATCTAGTCACATCTAAAGTCTTTAAAATCACTTGGAAACTCTTTCCAGCTTTATGTAAATCAATCAATCCTGATCAAAGATCCTCTGAAAGCTCTTTGTGGGGAAGCATGGCTCACATAAGCGTATTCTTCTTCCATGGAGAAGCTCAAAAAGCTTGATTGGTTTTTATTAGTCATAGTAACTCTAGTCCAAACTCATTTTCTTAACAATTAGCTTTTTTGAGATCATTAACCTAAGAATTTACATACTTTTCCCACTAGCACTATAAGGTTTTTGTGGTGGTTTTCAACAAAGACATAAAAGATCAGAGTTTTTTTTGTATTATTGTTTTAGCCACATTAAAATTGCCAATAGTTATGACTTGATGAAGATCACATTTTATGATAAATTAATGCAGAAAACCATGAAATTCCAAAAGGTTCCCATACTTTTTCTTGTCACTGTATATAAGTATACAGGCACAGACTCCATTTTACTAAACGTCATACAATAGCCAACAAAAATGAGCACAACCAACAGAGTACCAGTAACTAGATACATCTCCTGGAAAAAATGTGTGTGTGTGTGTATATATTTCAAATTTGTGTGCCGGAAGGAAATTTTTCTAAAGTAGTCCAAAAGCATTTTTTCAGTGTGTCCACTTTACAAATTGAGTGATTTTTGCACTGATTTCAGGACTATTTTGAAGGGGTGAATTATTTTTGATCTACATGATTTTTACCAAGTAGTAGAGTTGTTCAACCACTTGGAATGGCCTGTCTCCTTTTTCCGATATGACCAACAATGAGAAAGCTAGGAGTCTGGGAAGCAATGTAGTTTGGCATGGGTACTAAACAGTCCTCAGAACTCGAAAAAAAAATTGTGTGTGTGTGTGTGGGGCATACTTGCATTCCACTGCACTCTGAAGACCTGGCCGAATGTTATACAGTATGTTACTATACAAGGTTTGTAGGGATGTCTGCAAAATTCCGGGCGATATGACGGGAATTTGGTGTAAACCGTCATATCGCCCGGATCCCTTAGAAAAGTAGCAGCATGAGTGTCACAGGAAGTGTTATTGGGCTGCGATCCCTCTATCCAGGAGTCCCACATTTTCTGCCAACGGTGCCCCTAATACCTATGATAAGGGTTGAAAGTTGGAACAAAAGTACTCAACAAAAGACTCAGGAGCAAACTCGAAACCTGCGCACATAATCAGCAGCCATGGTTGATGGATGCTGATATCCATTGCCTCCATGACAGCGCCAAGACAGTTCCTCCCTCCAAGATTTGTCTCACACAACTTACTTTGCAAACCAAAGTCAGGCACGGCTCTGGGAAGTCATTAGACAAGAGCGCCCTTTCTTGCAAGGTAAGCAAAAGAAGCAACGTCCTTCATGAGGCATATGACAGATATAGAGGCAAAGGTTTCCTTGCCACCAGAGTGTCATCTCTGCAGGGCCGGGTGGCAACAGATTAAACTCCCCTCTCTCCACTCGGGGTACCTAAAACGGGTGTCCCGAAATCTTTACTAATGAATCCTTTGCTTGTGTTGAGCAGTTTTCTCAACTTGTGTAAACATTACTTATTTTTTATGTACAGTACAGACCCCCTATGTTTTCCCACAACATGAATATTGTGGATCTTGGAACAGTGCATTGCTTAAGGAACTCCGTTGTTTTCTCTCTTCTGAACACATTTGGATTGGTGCCTATGATGTGTTTTTGGTAAGAGAGCTCCTTGTCTGGCGAGGAGCTCTTTTCATGAAAACAATACACCTTATATAACAAGCAAAGAAATGAACACCCACTATTAAACAATACGTGTTTTATGCACTTATCAGTGATATTATCCTTGTACAGTATGTGTAAACTGAGGGAATATGGGTATTGTCTGTCTTGTGCCTAGGATTTATATTGAAACTACTGGAGTGTTTACCTTTATCCCATTTCTGCCAAATTTTACATTATTGATGGGACTGGCTCAGTGTGAAGGGAAATGAAGGATAGAGACACGGCTCTTGGTTTTCCATCCAGTTACAGTAAGCGCTGCACCTTTAGACATACAGTAAAAGACTGGTCACATGCTTGCCTTGCTGCTTCATCATCACTGATTATCATCACTCATCATTATATTTATAATTTATAACTTATTTATTTTTAAGTAGATCTTAGTAGATCGTGGGGCTGTAAATGATGCTGTATATTAAATACATTTATTGTTTGACTTGTTTTTTTTTATTTTATATTATTCTATTCTATAGCCTGTTATCCTAGATGGTTGTGTGTTATTCATTGGACCTGCAATATGTGCAGTGGACCAGCAGGGGGCTGCAGATGGATCATGTGTGACTGGACTGGTCTATACACTATAGATATGTGTACAGTTCATCTGGCTAGATCATCACAAAGTAGCTTTGTGTGCAGATTAAAAAAAAAATGTTTCTCTGTTAGAAAGCTGGTATAATTTCACATAATTGGTGCAATCCTGTCTGTTAGTAACAAATTATTTGTCATTGGAACTGATCCAAAGTCATGACAACAATTAGGCAGATTATAATAATAATAATAATAATAATAATAATAATAATAATAATGGTTGAATTACAACTAAACTAAATGCATTATTGGTAATAAATAACCTACAAAGTGACTGCTTTGGCATGTTTTACATCCAATGGTGAGTTACTACATCATCATGCATTTTTGTTTCACACCCTTACTGATTGCCGCAGTTCTGCATTGAAGCGAAAACACAACGCCAGTACAAGCATATTTATAAAGATAGTTTTATCTGTGTGTGTGTGTGTGTGTGTGGAGGGGGTGTTTGAAGGCCGTAACTCTAACTCTAATTGTCTAGTTTATTCAACCTATATTGATAACACACAAGAATACATGAAGAGTGTTACAGACTATGTTTGTGTCTTTGGCCGATTCCAAGACCATGAGATCGTGGAAAATGCGACACAGATTAATAAAAGTATTGCATACACAGAAAACACAGCAGTAAAAAAAGTATACAGCTACAAAGGCCACAGAAGGGATGCCTGCACTTTCACCATCGCAAGCCTATCATATCCGGGCAGCTGGCCAGATCTCCGGACCAAACCCAAATAATAATCTGTCTTACATCTGACCAGCCAAGACAAACGCAGACAAAAAGCCCCCATTCTTCACACCACAACCCTTAGGTTATTTTTTTATCAAGCACCTTGCACTTTTTAAAATAATTATCTTCATTTGAACTGGAACTTTCCACTATTTACAGAGTGATGTACATAAGCTAATCAGTGATATTATTATTTCAGGTAGAAGCCCACATACATGTCTGCCTGTCTTTCTGTACGACAGAACTCTCTGCCTAACTTATTAATACCGTACACAGACATTTTAATTTTGTAAGGTTAACGCCTTGTTTACATTAAGTTGAACCTCATCGAGAGCCAAATACACTCCCTGTTTAAAGTAGATTATTACATCCAGCATATAACTGTTCATAACATCACTTTTACTCAACATTTTGATTCGAGCGGCTCACACTCTCAGTTCGGGTATTTTACACTTTCTCAGCTCGGACTGCTGTGGACATGTTTGATCTAATGACGTGATTTATCTCATAGTGGCGTTCCACGTGACTGCTTTTTATTAGCGCCATGGTTTCGGAACAAACTGGTTTGAAACTTCCTGCAGGAAGAATGCTTATTCTTATCCTTATACATTGATTTGTCTATTCATCTATTCATTGCGCTGCATTCGTCCCAAAAAGCGACAGCTGCTGTGAGGTAATCTGGCACAAAAACTACTCACAACATCCGTTCTATGCAACAATTTGATTTAAGTTACGGTGCAGATTTAACTTCAAGGAAATACTGAAGGACTGACATAGTTTCATTTTAATTGTGTCGAACCAGTTTTGCGTGATGCTGTGACAAATTCGTCTGGACAGACATACAGATATACAGACATACAGACAGAAATGTGAGACTGGTTATCATTAAGATATCGTTGAAAGAGCAAGTTCTGACCAATGTACAGTCAAAACCGTTCTTTTATTTATATAGATATAACGCCAACAGGTTAGTTCAGTTTTCATGTGATTGACAGCAAATAGATAGTCATGTCATCCCTCCCACTCAGAGACCAGCAAGCTTTGCTCTCTTGACTCCCAGGAACAGATTGCTTTGGTATAATCAGGATTGAAACTTGTATTTGCTGTCTGTTGCTCCTTTTGAAAGGAGTGATGTTTTCTGCCACTTGTCAGCTTAGATTCCTCAGGCGTTTCATACACTCTGGGTTTGAATGAAAAAAAAAAAAAAGAAAGACAATAAATTCTCTTTCCTGATGCTGGAGGTTACCTAATAGAAAGAATGCAGGAGTCGGAGTTATGGGGCTGCCTGGATGGTGTACATGATTAAGGAATGGTGGAAAGCACCAGGATTCTTCAGCACTGTGCAAAAGACAATTAACTGATCCATTAAAGCAAATCCCTCAGGGAACGGCTAGCTCCAGATGCCCACATCAACACAAGAGACATGTTGGAAGATGTGCCATGTTTCAAAATGGGCTGCAATAGTTTATTTATCACACTCCGGTCCAAATTCAGCTTTCCAGAAACCACTGTGTGAGAGTTGAAGAGCCTCGCCCAGCCAGAGGACGTTAAGCTTGCTGCGTGAACCTACATGTCATTTCACTAACTGTGAACGAGTTTCCAAAGAGAGAAAGAATAATTGTGTTGTTTCATTCGGGCAAGAAGTTGAAGCTTGACAAGGGAACATTGTTGTCTTTTTCAATGGTAGCTTAATTGCACGATTTAAAGAAAGCGAAGTAGGACTGGAAATTCTTTCTACACTTTGAACCACTATGGGGTTGACAAATGTACTAAAGAACACAATGGCATCTCTTATGAGAAAGCAGCACTCCAGGACTTATTTAATTCATTGGCCCACCTAGGGTTCTTGCCACTAAACTTCTTATTGTCTGCTTGAGTTCTGCTACTATTATACCCACACACAGGAAAGTTCTGTTTCACTTTGCTGCTTCTATGTACATACTGATGTCTTTAGGTCCTTATTCAGGAAATGTTTAGGTACAGTATAAAAATTACTAACAACAAATGTGTCCAGATTGCTGTCTCTTTGACTACAACTGGGGCACAAACATGTGAATATTAACTGGAGCTCAGGCACCAATCCTGTATGGAGTTCTCCATATTTGTGGTGATATTCTTGGCAAAAATCTAAATCTCTAGATGAACTAAGGTTGTGTGAAATGTTATAAATCAACCAGTGAGGGCATGCATGTTAGAGATAGAACAGTTTAAGATTAAGTGATTACAAAAATCTATCTAGATGCCAACCATCTGTGACCGATCGTCTCACACACACACACAACACAGGCTTTTTGCGAGGCCCCAGATTCTACAATTTGTGCAAGACGTCAGACAAGTTTTTCATTAGACATTAGTGCTTACCAATGAGGTCACTTATTTTAAAAATTACTTTTATTCACTTGCTTCAGATGTGCATTATTTACACTAGTCTTGAAAGAAAACATGATAAATCTGCATTTACTGTAGGTTCCTTACTCATTCATTGCTGATGCGACTGCACCCATGCTTGAAATCATAAGCAAAACTTAAAGATATTTATTTTAAAAAGTTCCAACATAAAGGATTCTGTGTCTAGGAGGTAGAGACAGTACAGTATATATATTGAATATTGATGATATGCACTGTATATATTAAACCATATTGCGGGATAAAACGTGCATTCTTAATGGCCACATCTGTATATATTAAACAATATACAGTATATTAAACCATTCTTAAAATTCCGGATAAAAATTTAGATATTAATGTACATTTCAGTTAGTGGTTCCATATTGGACTAGTGACTAGGGTTCTGCAGTTTTACAGCCATGGCCTGGGTTCGATTTCCAGTCAGAGAACCAACCCAACCACGTTTGGGTTGCACAAGTTAGTGTATTCTTAAAGCTCTTCCCAGATAAATTGGAGTTGGTTGTATCATGAAAATCTTTAGAATTTTGTGCCAAATTAAATATGTAACTTATTGTAGTAAAAATAGCAAAAAACTTTTTGCTAGAAAGCATAAAGACTGGACTTTGCAGCAATGGAAAAAGATCATGTGGTCTGATTAGTTCAGATGTTAGAGCGATAGATGCTTCAGAGTAAGAAAGGAAGCACATGTAGCAGTGCACGACTCCTGCATAGTGCCCACTGTACAACCCCTGGAGACAGTGTTGTGATCTGGGGTTGCTTAATTTGGACAGGTCTGGTTTCAACAATGTCATGGGACAATAAAATTAATTCAGCTGATGACCTTAATGTAGTGAATGACCAAGTTATCCAATCACTTGGTTTTTTTTTGTTTTCCTTGATGACTTATTCTGAGACTCAAATTATGAAAGTGTGTTTCTGGAAACTGCCCGAGGAGTCATTTTCACGCATGTATTGGCCAACAGATTGCACACAGGCCGGAAGCAAGATTCCAGCTTTCCATCCCTAACCAATAAACCACTATGCCACTCTAACAGTAATAACCTTACACCAGTAACACTGCTACTGTCTTTATTCAGTAAACTTTGCAACCTAAGCGTTTTTTTTGTTCAGTTACATATAATATGTACAGTCAGTCTTAGCCTTTGACATGTACATAACCCTTAACAACAAATGATTAGAGCATATACTGTAGCAATAAAAATAGCAATTAACATTTATGATCATAATTATGAACTCATAGGAAGCTCACACTAAAATAGAGGCAATGTGCCTAAGTCTTTGCATTCTTATTAAAGCACTAAAGTCTTTATATGGTGGTCTACAAGATACAGATTATCCTTATAGAGTAGAATACATATATTTACTTATATTATTATCATATTACTGTTTACTTTAAAATGCCAAATAACCTTAATCCATTACAAATCATTTCGCAACGCTCACAACATCTGGTCCTGATACACCAAAACCTCCTGCTACGCAATGTAACAATATTCTGTCCAACAGCTGGAACTTGGAAATTAATTCCCAAAAAAAAAAAAGAAAAACAGATTTATGGCCTTTCTTTTCAGACGGAGATTTATAAAACTTCTGTGCTATACATAATGCAGTGGTGTGTACAAGATAGCGTTTGAGGTGTTTAGCAGTGTGATCACACCACGTGCAGTGAGATCACACCATGCACGAGCTCCTTTTCATCAAAAGATGTTTTCGCCTAAACACGATGAGGCAACAGTAATGGAGCAGGGCATTAGTCTCCTACTGCTCTTTCTGACACACTTGCAAAGACTTCCCATAATAATAAGAAAGATGTGGATTACCTCATCACAGATGTGGATACCCCTGTAATCTCCTAGCTAAAGAGCATCATGAAGCTATCAAGACACAGGAAATGCGGAAAAAACAGCCAGTGTAAGATCACAAAATCATTCTCTTGCCTGGTTTTATTACCACACTTTCCTCTTTGAAAAGAGTAGCACGGAATTTGGTTCAGGCCATTGTGAAGTACTCCGTCCATCCATCTAGGAACTTCTGTAGGGATCGTTAATAGTGAATACCATTGTATTTATTCCCATTGACCATGAATGTGGAGGGACCTCTGGTCAACATTCACAAGCAGGTACTAAAATTTACATTTCATATTAGACAATTTATTGTATATTTATATAACAATTTATTATGACCCATTTATTATTTATTATGAATGGATGTAATTCCTTTCTGTTTAAATTAATATGGGCAATCCTTTATTATTATGATGGTTAAGGCTTTGGACTACGGTTCGGAAGGCATCTGAGGCTTTTTGGAGGTCTTAACATTCTCAAAAAGTCATGAAAGTCAGCACACAAGTTGGAACCTGCGGCTATTAGGAAGCCAACCCTAACCCAACTGGACCCCAGGTGTGGCACAGGGCCCTCACTTGCATGTGAACATGTGAAACCTGGTATGCGTTTAGAGCTCATTGAGCTGAACAACTTTAACATTTCATGTCATGGGCTCTACTCAACAGAAAGGATGTTATTTTGGGTCATTTGCAAAATGGAAAATTGTAAAATGGGATTTTATATACAGTACTCCTCCTAGGGGATTTACATGATCGCCACCAAACCGAGTCAATGTGACCCCAAGACGTGGGGGATGCAAAATTGTTGGGGAGGTTTTGATATCTTAATCAGGTCAATCATGACGATGCCTTAAACTTATACCAAAAAGTGGCTAATTATATTACATTGATCACATTGAGTGACATCATAGTGTGATGCTTCTCCCCCCATCAATGAGGCTTTTTGGAGGTCTTAACATAAAATTCCCCCGTATCTAAAATTATGTCATAAGTGGGCCTACTGGGCCCACTGTATTTTTACTGCTCCCGGGCAGCTATGGCACAGGGTGCTTAGACCCGATCATCGTTGCTTGCAGCTATATTTATTATTGACAAATTAGATTACAAATTAATTACGCTAATTTGACAATTGTGCAAGAGATTGCAGGAAAAATGGAGTGTCTTAGTTATGCACGCTTCTGACCTTACACTTAGTGAACACACAAGGAAATAGTGGTTTGCGTGAGGAGCTGTATTTAGTCAAGCACCAGTGTCTGGCAGCACAAGTGAAATATCAGCCTCTGTGATTCAGAAGAACATTTATTCGGGTGTGGTCTGCTCATAGTTTGGTGTTGAGTGGTATTAGACAAGGACAGAGAAGCATGAACCTATCAAGTGTCAGCTTCAATGTGTGCAGCCCCACCCAAAACACACTTCCCACTGAAAGTAAAATTAAAGGTCCGCAATGGTTCTATGATCACAAGATATGAAAGAGCAGATGGTATACAGTATATCCAGATAAAAGATAAGTAAGGAACTGTTACCATAATAACATAGAACCTAAGCAAGAAATCAAAATGACACACAAGCTGCTCGGTCTCTGCACTCCATGGTCGATGTGATGGCCAGGCTAATAGAGCGGTGCTTGAAATGTCAAAAAGAGACTTTTTACAGTATGTGGTATGGGTACAGGGGGTTTTAACACGAGTGATGATTATTTAAACTTTTTTTTAACCCTTTTACTTAATGTAGGAAACTTTCTCAGTACACCGGAACCATGATTCACATCTGAAATGCTGACCTCCCAGGAACTCAACGGCCCAAACATGTGGAAATTGCTGTGAGTGAAGTCAGGACTGTATTGGGGATGTGGCAATAACTTCCGCATTCATTTCATTCATTTCACCCCAAAAGTTATTAAAAGGTGGTATTTGCGAATTTTAAATAATTTAAATTAAAGACCCAATCAATTTATTTTGTATAGCACGTTAACCATGGTCATTGTCGCAATCCATGCAAACCACATTCAATTTGACACTTTTTGGTAAAGACTCATAAGCATCGTGGTTTAATACGGAATATTTGTAATTTTGATTTTAAATTCTTCAGATAAAAAATATAACTTCAGCAATGTTTTTTGTCAGTAGGCAATAATGAGGTTTCTCCATGAGAATGAGTAGTATAAGAGGCATGGCATTGTGCATTATAATGCCTCGCACGATTTGATGCATTACAGGAGAAGCTGCTGACCATTCTGTTTGACTTTTGCTGACATTTTGAAATATGAACTCTGGAAAGTTCACTTAGTGTCAGTGTGGCATCCGTTCGTTTAATCTTCAGCATGGATCATCCCTTGTCTCCTGCTGAGCTTTTTTTTTTTTTTTTTTTTACGCTATGCATTATGTTCTGGGGGGGGTAAAATGTGACATTTAAAGGTTTTAAGGAATTCAAAACTATGAATGCATGTGACAATTACATTAGTGTCAAAACATGTTTGAATCCAACAGAAAAGCAATGAATGCTTATAAACAGCTGGGAATCAGGCAGAGCTGAGCTTAAGCTAAAAGTTCCGATTCCTAGCTACTGTAACAGTTCAGACACAAGAAGCAGACACATTTATTTATTTATATATTTATTTATTTATTTATTAGATGGTGCAAACCATATTTAATATCAGACTGGGATTCCCAAACGAGGGGATTTGTGGCAGGAATGTGGCGATAAGGATTAGCCTGTACATACTGTAAATAAGTTGTAATTAAGAATGCTAGCATGTATCCCATTGTGTTTTATGATTAAAAAAAATAATAAAAATCACACTACATGTCACCTGCTTTGATCAACAACATTTGATTAATATTATATTATATCTGATACAGTATTAGGGTAAGAACTACTCTAAGTAAGGAGATCATGCACAAAACCTTATAGACATATTCTGGCTACATGTTTGAAGTTGGGTTTTAAAAAATAGATTCATCTTCTTCCCAGATTCAGTTTTTGGCCAACAAGATTAAGTTTTTGTAATATTTTCTTTGCTATGTTGCTCCATGTATGTCTCCTTCAATAAAGTGTGAAAGGAAACTAATGCTTTCATCATCATGTAAGCAAGAACTTTTCAGCAATGTACAATCTGAATACGATTTAAAATGGTCATGTGGTCTTTAATGCATTAATTACATGAGCCAGAGCAGAATTAAATGACCATCAGCTACAGTCTATAGATACACCCCTGAAGCATGAATATACAGTATAAATCTTATGAAATGCATATTCTGTTAGCTGTATAATTTTCTAGAACATCTTGTACTTGTTTCAGGCAACAGCATGACACATATTATATGACTTCACCTTGTGTGTTGGTGTATTACATAGCACAAAAACAGAACAAGATAAGGACGTATTCAATAACCAGTTTTGTAAGCAATTAGAGGGTACCCGCGGACGTCTGCGCGCTACCATTACCTGCGAATGGAGTGCGGTTACATTGCTGCACCTCCTCACTCCAATGTTTCAGCAGGTATATTATTACGTCACAATATAACATAAAATAAAACCCAATACATATTGAGGAACACCCTCCACTCGCCAGGCCAAACAGATTTTTTGGTTTATATTTATGGATTATTTTTAGCCAATGACTGGATGCAGTGCCGGTCCCAAACCCGGTTTAAATAGTAGGGTTGCATCAGGAAGGGCATCTGGCGTAAAAACCTGTGCCAAATTGTGCGGATCATGTGGCGACCCCTCAACGGGAGCTCTCGAAAGACTAACAACAACAGTTGTTGATGATGCATCCTATTGCTATTGTCAGTGAGAAACACCTGCAACACACTTAAATCAAATCAAATAAATTTTATTTATATAGCGCTTTTAACAATGTCTCAAAGCGGCTTCGCAAAACGAAGAAAAAATTTATGGAAGTGTATATGAGTGAGAAAAAAATGTGATTAGATAATAATGAGATGTCCTTGGTGAGTAAGCCAAGGGTGTCGGTGACGGTATCAAGGAAAAACTCCCTGAGATGGCAATAGGAAGAAACCTCCAGAGGAACCAGACTCAACGGGGAACCCATCCTCATTTGGGTGATAACGGACAACAGGAAGTATATAACGACATCATGTGTGTTAGGCCGCTGGAAGTTCAGTATAACAGAAGTTGTTCAAGTCATCATGGAGTTCAGTTCAGCATAGGGAAGAGTCAGCAGGTGCAGAGGACAGAGAGGGGTGTGTGGATCACAGGGAGCACAGGAGTAGCATGTGTAGATCCAAACCATCTCATACTACAGTACAGTACAGTATGACATAAAAGCTGATGATGACACTGGCTACTGTCTTTATGAACAAACATCGCCTGGCGTCCATAACATCGCCTGGCGTCCATACAAACAAACAAACAAACAGAATTCCAGTTATATATACACAGACATGGCAATTTATATAATTACAAGTACTGTGCAAAGGTCTTTGGCCACCCTTATTTCTTCATATTAAATTAAATTAAATGATATATATTAAGTTAACAAAATGGGAACACATGTTTTACTGCAACAAGCAGTATTTTAAATCAAATTCAAATTTTATTTTGAATTTTATGATATGCAGTGAAATGCTTAGACAGTATGACCGCCAGTGACCTTAAGGAATAAAAGTGTATACATAAGAAATAAATATGAATAAAAAGAAATACGATAGAAAATAAATTTAACTAGTAAAATATACTGTACAAATAAGGACA
>JAQQZT010000016.1:12825905-12847056 GCA_030068275.1 Clarias platycephalus | reverse complement strand
AAATTGATTCATGTTTGTGGCTGTAATGTGACAAAATGTGGAAAAGTTCAAGGGGGCCGAATACTTTTGCAAGCCATATATATATATAAAATTTATTTCACTTGTAGGTCTCATAAGTCACAATGTAGGTTAACAAACAAAAACATTCTTCTGAAACTGGCTAGAATCAGGGATTGGACTGAAAAATCTTGCCAAAAATAAGGGGCCAACAAAGTTCTTCAGGAAGCCTGGAGTAGTATTTCTCAAGACTACATTAAAATGACAAGAAAGACTGAGTCCTTGGAAGCAAAATATGAAGAAATAAGACCTGGCTCAAGACTTTTGCACACTACTGTATGTGAGATTTCACAGCCAGTCAGCCAAAGAATATTTCAGTAAGGTGACTCAACTGCCAACAGATAGTCCAATATATCCACAGTGTACAGATATTTTGCACAGATACACTTCTGTTCCCCATGCCATCTTTTCAACCCTCAAATGAGCAACTTACTTCTTTGTCAGAGCTGGTCTGAGTAGCGTGACACTTTCAATGTGTAATACCCCAGTGCCTTTTGCAGAAGTGCAGCCCCGTATCATGATGCTCTCTGTACTGCACTGTGGGTCTGGAGTTTTTGAAATCGTGTGTAAATGATGTAATGGCGTGAATACAGTATATTGCACTTTTTGTGCAACTGCAGTGGACTTCACAGCCTATTGTTCTCTGTGTATGAATATTTCTCCTAGTCATTCTGCATCTTCCTTCTTTGTCTCATCATTGGTTTCAATGTGCTTTAAAATCTTGCATAAAATCTCTCTGTCTCTCTGGCTTACCCAAACACCCAAACACACACACGCACAGTTCCAGTCCAAAGCCCAATGCTGAAAGGAAAGCCTCCAGGTAAGGAATGAATATTTCATGACATCATACACTGATTAGGTTAAAAGACCACAACGATTTTAGTTGAGTATTGATCCCTTCGCATAAAGCATTTCACCGTGTAAACATTAGCCACAGTACTGCATCAACAGAGAAGAACCAAGGTTAAAGTTTTTCCAAAATGCCGTCCCTCCCCCTTAACCACCGCCGGGCATCATCACCCACCTCATCTTGGAGAGAAATTCTGACTTAATCACTTTACATTTAGCAATTCTTTTGGGGACTTTGTATCTACCGCTAAAACTGCAGCTGTGAAGGTGTAATAGGAGTCTGCACTGATAAGGGATTTAAGGGATAAGGGATAATTAGGACAAAATCTAAAAGCTGTCACGCATCCTTAAAAATCTACCCGAATGTTCACCGGCTCCGATCATATCTGTAGCTCTCGATCAATGTGGCTGCTTTTTCTGTCCACTCTGTAATAACCTGTGATCTCTCTTCATGCATTACATGCCTGTCTTCATTTAATTATTTTCAGGGAAATCACTTAAATCGGCTGTTACTGTAATCATCTGTTTAATATAATCTATGCACTATGGAATGTACTGTCAATGGCATGTTGCATGAAAACTCTGAACGCCAGTCTGTATTCACGCATACAGTACCTGGACACTCCCACACTCATGTAAACATGTGAGTCTGATGAACAGAGCACCGGGGCACACAGTGAACAAAAGTGTGATGTACAGTACTTTAACACAGGGGCAGCATGATAGCCAAATGATTTGCTGAGCTTACAGTGCTGTGATAAACAGTGCCCTTTTTCTCGCATATTCATATTTAAGTTACACTTAAATGATTTAGATCATCAAACTAATTTTAATATTACGCGAATAAATACAAGTAATACAAATATATACAAAAATATGGATAATAAATAAATACAAAATGTGTTTTTTAAACAATAATTTAATTGTAATTATTATATTTTACTGTATTAATAATTAACACAATTTTTTTAAAAGAAATAATAAAGAATAATTTCTTTAAAATAAAAATAAAGAAAGAATTTTAAAAAATAAAGAATAAAAAGAATAAAAAAAGAATAAAAAGAAATAATAAAGAACTTAAAATCCAAAACTGCCTGGCCCTATCTAAAAAAGTAATTGCCCCACCGCTGCTAAATCATAAATGACCTGTGATTAATCACATTTTTAGGAAATCTGAGTTAAATTCCACTTGCCATACCCAGGCCTGATTACTGCCAAACATGATGAATCAAGAAATTACTTAAATAGAACCTGTCCGACAAAGCGAAGCACACTTAAAGTTCTTAAAAAGCATCACCTCATGCAACGATCTAAAGAAATCCAAGAACAGATGAGAAACAAAGTAATTGAAATGTATCAGTCTGGAAAGGGTTACAAAGCCAATCCATCATTATCCACAAATGGTGAAAACTTGGAACCGTGGTAGACCTTCCCAGGAGTAGCCGACCTACGCTACCATAATTACAAAATATGCGAAAAAAAGGACTCCAATGAATCCAAAAATTCATTTTGAATGCCATTGAATGTAATGAATTCATTAACATTAATATGACTGAGATTGGAGGTACGATTACACTGACTTTGAACAGGCTAACCACTAAATATACTGCCGTCCCTCTCACTCATTCTCAATTTCCATAATCTGCTTATCCAGTAAAGGGTCATGGAAAGCCAGGAGCCTATCCCAGGGTACTCAAGGCACTAAGTGAAGTGCATCCTAGACGGGATTCCAATCCATCACAGACCACAAGTACGAACATGTACAAACATGTACAAACTCACTCACACAGTACTTTAAATTTAGAAATCCCCATAAGCCTAATCTGCATGTCTTTGGACTGTGGGAGGAAACCAAAATATGCAGAGGAAACCACCAAGCACGGGGGGGGAACATGCAAACTCCATGCACACAGACCACAGTCTAAGCAGCGCCAACCACTATGCCACTGTACTTATACTTATCCTATGCTGCTGTCTATTCGACATAATTGAGTTAATAGAGTATGTGACAAGCTAGCAAGATAAATATGCAATATCAGTTTTCCCATCTTTATTACCCATGATACAGTTATTAAATACTGAGTCAGTGACATGAGTAAAATGTAAAGGAATCCTGTTCAGTGAAGGGTACAGACATTAAGAATGGATCCCACATAAATACATTTCTTGCCATTTCTCCGTTGCAAGGTTTCTTTCTCATGCCAGCTTGCTCACTACTGTTGCTCTTGATTTGTTTGTTAAAGCTCTGTCACAAGTCTGGAGAAGTCAAAGTTAAGTCGAGGTAAATAATGAAGTCAACTGAGTAGACAATTCACTGACACAAAAAATCTCTATAATGTATTGTCTACTTATCTAGCAAACCAGACTATACATGTTAGATGGAAGCAAAAAAACAGACTTTAAGTATGAAAACAAGCTTGACACTTTGCATGTATGACATATGACAACAACCATCTGAACGACCCACAGTTTCCACTGAAACGAATTTCATCTGTCTGGTACTGTTTGATTGTCCTTATTAGTGGTAATTGAATGACTAAGACAGATTGCGATTCTTGGCAAGTGCATTTCCCACCATTGGCAGACAAACACAAATAGCTTCTCTTGTTCTGATCGTTACAGCTGACAGACTGGAGGGAGCTGATGAGTTGGGATTTAGAGACAATCACGTGCAGTGGGCTCCTCAATGTACACTTCATGCATGTTTACAAAAATATTTTTGGACTTCCCTCTTCCTCTTCCTCTCTCATACACACACACACACACACTTGCGAATGCAAAAATCCAACTCAAAATACTGTACAAATTTATTAATCAAATATTATGCTGAATGTTTTCTATATACAAGGGGCGTTCAAGTCAAACTGGGACTTGAATGAAGACATACAAACCAAGTGACATTTACAGGAGATTTCAATCACAGTACGGTGATGAGACCCTCAGCTGCAGTTAAACATTTGAATGGTGCAAACATTTTCAAAAAGACTGTATATCTATGAATGATGATCCCGCCCAAGGTGGCTCCCATGAACATTCAGCAAGTGGAACGCCTGGTCCCTGAAAATCGATGAATAACTTGTCGCCAGCTTGTGGGAGAGATGCATCTGTCTGTGGGAACTGTATTCACAATCATTCACAACGAACACCACTTGACGTGTTATTGCCACATCCCCTGTACAGGTCCGACCTTGCTCCAAGCAACTTCCACATGTTTGGAAGATTAAAGGAGTTCTTGGAAGGCTAGGGTTTCAGATGCGGTCTGATCAGGCTCAAAACATTCGTTCTCGATGGAGTCCGAGCGCTAGTGAAATGCTGAGATACATGCATTAGTGTAGCAGGGGATTATATAAAGAAATAAAGTTAGTTTTTACTGTAATAACTGTGTTTTGTTATTCTGCACAAGCAAAAGTCCTGGTTTGCCTTTTCACAGTACATCCATACTTATATACTTAAATATTGATCACTCAGTAAGGCTGATTGGTTCCTCAGGAGACGTATCTAGATGTGTTTTAAAAAATATCTCCGTGTACACTAAAACTGTATGTATAAGGTGGCACTGTCTCTGTAACAGAAATCAATAAGTAGAGTTGATGAAACAAAAATACATGTTTTCATTCGTTTCTTTATAACATGTGGTAAATTTAAAAAGTTAAAAACAGGGTGGGTGCATATGAAAAAAGATCTGATTGTGTATATATCTGAGCCACTCCCAGTTTCCTGCGTCTATTGTCATAGAGTCGTGACGACAGATTTACAACAGATTAGTGACTGCCTGCTGTGTTTGATGGAGCTCTTGATGGATATTCCATACCCTCATGCTGCACCCACTTCCTCTCATTCTGGAAATTCCTGCTTTTTTCCCCATATAATGTCATCAAACAGAGTGAGACACCCCACCTGATACCTATTTGACAATGATGTGACTTCGAGAGGATTGAACTTTTTAGCTTTTTACAGATTTTTAACTTTTTGTTCAAAAACAAACAAACAAAAAAGAATCCACAGCATATGGTGCAACTCAAAAGTAACCAAATGTTTTTCTGAATTTAGTTTGTTTCCGTGCTTGAACACTCAAACGCCTAAATGCATGTTCCAAAGAACAGGGAGTAATGAAGACAATAAAGACAATAACAAAGCAAATGAAAAACATATACAGCATAAACTGGGGGTTACTGCACTCCACTAGAAAAGCTTGTAGTGCTTCAGTGCACATTGGCGTAGATTCTGCAACTGTATTGGAAGGATGAAGCAACTTTCTTCTGAAAAGATTTAGTGTTTTTAAGAAGTTGCACTGTCTAACACAATTTCTCATAGATGTTCAGCTGGATTAAGATCTGATGATTTGCAAAGGCCATCTGCATTAACCATTAAAAGTATTCATGAATGCCCCTGCCCTAAGGATGGCGCTATAGTAGAAGTCTTGCCTCACAGCTCCGGAATCCCTGGTATGATCCCGAACTCAGATTACTGCCAGCCAGGGGTTCTGGATGTTCTTCCTCTTTCCAGTGGTCTTGCTTCAGGTTCTCTGGTGGTTTCTTCTCATCTCCCAAACACATTCACTGGCTAATGTGTAAATGTGTGTGTGTGTTCACGGTGGCATTTAAATTGTCTACTCTACAACACTTTTTTTTTTCACTCTAATTGTTGACGTGTCTGTATTTGACTAATTATGTCAATTTTGAAGATCAGCAAATCCTTCTAAATAAGTCTGTTTTAAAAGTGGAATAAACTTTTCACCAGACACTAGCGAAAAACCTCCCAAAATTATAGAAAACATTTATTTAATAAAACTGAGTTACAGAAATTGAGTTACTCAGCACATGGATTTAATAACAACATGGTGCAATGAGCATTCCGGGTGTATCAAGTGACTCAGTGAGATTTTCATGTTGATTAGAATCATATGCCAGGAAACAAGCAACATACTCAATAAAATTTCTCGATCTCTTAGCCACTGACCTCACTACAGGTGATGCATTGAACATTTCAGAGCAATTATCAAGAACTATTTTTTCCCCCTTGTAATCGATTCTTATTCATGGCCAAATTGCATCTAATATTACTCTGTCGAGTGCAATTACTTCCAGAGTTCCTTTTCATGCTCTTTTATCCTCTATAGAATAGTTTTAAAAATGGATTACCCAGGCTTAGCACTGGCATTTAAATCAAACATTATGGCAAAGTGCTCTATTTGTAGAACTAAAATGCAGAATATATGATATTCATCCATCCACAAATGGGGAAACGGGTACAGGCAGGAAATGCCTGCGTTTTGCCTGAAATGAAACATTTTCTTAAAGACTGAACAAAGGTCGAATTCAAGTCCTGTCCAGTGGAAGATTTAATATGAGTGTTATAAGCCTTATCCTCATGTGTCTCACATTTTCCCCCACATTACATACGTTTTGTTCACTACAGGAAACAGATCAAAAGCTGTGCACAGCTCAGAATTCCCAAAATCTGCTGTCTTCTTCTAAAAGACCATGTGTGTAGAATAACCATTTCCAGATCACACTGGGATTCCACAAATCTCACCTTTTTGCCTGTGGTCACGCTTGACAGTGCAGTATTACACAAGGAGACGCTCCAGCATGCACACTCCTATCTCCATAAGCACTGATCTCACCGACATCTACGTGGGTGGTGTAATTATCTAACATCAACCCACGAACATACTATTTGTTATTGCCTTTCCACTGAAAGTTGCTAATTAATATATTATCTCAGGCTTGGCACACATCTCTTGTTCACAGCTTCGGAGTTTGCCTCAAGAATTTGACATTTTTGACACTTGAGTTGATTTTTCATTGTTTCATTTGTAATAGAAATGCATTTGGGGGAGTGTTTGTTTCTTTTGCTCATCTGCCAAATGCACGGTCTGCTAGAAAGAGAAAGTTTAGTCTTAGTGAAATGTGAGTTACAAGGATCACAGTAATGTTCATTTGTCTTTTTGGGAGTCAGCCTCTTCTGGATTCCTGAAACCACGCTGTTAGACGAGCCTCATTTAACATAAGTGTCAGAATCTAGGTCACTTGTCCAAGACACAATTTCCCCATTTAAATTCTTGATCATCAGATAAGCAACTTCAAATAAAATACATTGAAGATCACAAGAAACAAATAGGAAAGGCATGTAGTTAAAACAGTGAGGAATGTCTGGCCAAGCCAACATGTCCTGGAAATATAATCATGTATTAGCAAGAGACTATGCTTATTAAGATAAGCAGTCTCCAGGATGTGATGAAAGTGATTTGTGCTGTTGTACATATTGGCATTAGAAGGTGCATAGAAACAGACTTTAGTCTTATGCACCTCTTTTCCATAGAAACACAATTTCCTCATTGTCCCTATGCCAAACGTCGGGGAAACAGCTCATGCCAAAAGTAAATGTGCGCTCCTCTGAATTAATTAACTGATTTCTGTCTTAGAATTTATGCACACACACACACACACACACACACACGTATCTGTAACACAAGTATGTAAGCTCTTAAAGACTCAAATGATCACACACAAACAGATAAAGATTAAATAATTGTAATCTTTTAGCCAAAGTTATGTATAAGTGACTTTCAAAATAGCACATTTTCATTACAATAGAAAAAAAAAAAAAAAAAAACTCTCTCTAAGGTTGGGAGCACCAGTTTAAAGTGACATTATTTGTTAGGCGGCACTGCAGAACCATAGCCTCGCACTCCAGGGTCGCATGTTCTGGGTTTCCTGCCACAGTCCAAGCAGATGCATGTTAGCTTAACTGGCATTTCCAAATCACCTGTAGTGTGAGAGTGAGTGTGTGATTGTGTGCATGCTAGTACCCTGCGATTTCCTGCCGCCCCCCCCCCCCCCCCCCCCCCAGGGTGTACGCTGCCTCATTCCCAGAGTGCCCTGGGATAAGCTCCAGGCCTCCCTTGATCCTGAACAGGATAAGCAGTATAGAGAATGCATGAGTGAGTGTATATATGTTGGCAATTCTTATCACATTAATCTCATCCACTTCATTCTCTACAAAGCCCATCCCAAAGACATGTACTGTATGTACACAACACTACAAGTTGATGATATGCCATCATGATCCAGAAATTACTGGTGTGATTGTGTTGGAAGTGTTTTGTCCTATACAAGCAGTAACATGATTCCAGGACATAACAATGTTTACACAGAGTTTTGAATTTATATAATTAAATAGTTGTGCAAATTCGTTATTCAGATAGCAGTACTGAATTGCTAGTACAGCTGGAGAGCATATCAGAACATACATGCTGAAAATTTGGAAGTCCAAAATGATGTTATAAAAATGCATAACAATACCAGCGAATAAAATTTCTTTTTGTGTTTTTTTTTTTTTTTTTACGTTTTTGAGACTTACCTGGCAGCATACGGGCTAACAGTACAGTAGCTTAACTAAGTCATTATGAAGAGCACGAGGCATTTGTGTAGACAAGGTTATAACCTTTACACCCAAGAGAAAGGCAATGTGAAAGTTCCTCAGACAACAACAAAAGTTAAGTTTATTGCGGTGTCTGTTTACAAGGTGCTTAGCTTAAGAGGCAGTGTTAGCACAGACACAGGCCTACAGACAACTAAAGGAGAATGGATACTTTTTGTCCATCATGTCATCTGTAGAATGTGTTTAAGTGGTTTTGATGATGCCACAATGCATCACAGTCATTTTGACACTTGGTATCTGATTACAAACTAAACTGATTATGATTATATCAATGGCATGTACCCATCCAGCTATCAATCTAGGAACCTCTGTAGTCCAACTAGGGACTGTGGAGGCCAACTGTGATTGTATTTATTTCTGTTTTACGACTGTGGTAGGACCACTGGTCACACACATTCACACACTACGTAGAACTTGGGAATGCCAATTAGCCTAATCTACATGTCTTTGGACTGTGGCAGGAAACCAGAGTAACTGGGGGAAACCCATCAAACATGGGGAGAACAAGCGAACTCCATGCACACAGACCCGAGGTGGGAATCGACATGTATATACTGTAGTACATAATGTATATCTATGTTTGTCTAACTTGATCAAATCCTGGAAAAGAAAAAAAGACTCAGAAGGCAAGTCAAGTAAGGATGTTGACAAGCCCTCAGGTCGTCTAAACAAGAGCTTTAAATCTTTTGTCATCTTAAATAGATTGTTAGTATAAGCACTGTTGGAAATTAGTCCTGAAAATGTCTGGCATGTAAACATTTATAGGCTGTTAAAAGTCTGTATTTATGAGGGTGACCTACCTGTGATAGGTTTTAGATTCTTCCATGAAGCCACCATTTACCATGATGACAGCCTTGCCAGCATACTATTGGCAGCCAAGATTTGTCCCCAGTGAGCAAGCCAGAGGAAGTGGTGGCAAGGAAAACTTCACTATATGGCAAATAAAATTAAGTCAGCTAACTACGTCAGTGTCCCAGGTTATCACATCAATGCTTTTTTCATTATTTCCTAAGGGCATAGGCATATTCCAAGAGCCAAGTTTCATCAGGCATATTTTGTTAATGAGTGGCTCTGGGAGCATGAGTAATCATTTTCACACATGTATTGCTCACCGAAGACTTTAACCACTGTTGAAATTGCTGGAGTTTAGATTATTGAGTGGATTCAGTCTTCCATCACCAATACATTTTTTTATTTTTTTTTAGCTCTTTCTACTTTTTCTGGTTATTACATAAAATACTGAAATTACATCTTCATTTCTTTATATTAAATGAAATAAAAAATGGGAACAAATGCTTTATTGGTTGTTTATGTAACAAAATCAGCAGCAACCTTATTTTCCCTCTCGTCTGTTCCAACCACTTTGCATTTGGCATCACCGTTATACTAATGACCAGCCTGATCATCTGTCATTATCCGCACCAGGTTCTCAGTGGGGTGGCACGGTGGCTAAATGGTTAACACTGTCAACTTGCACCTCCATGGTCCGGGTTTGATTCCAGACTCTATTTTAGGGAATCTCATAGGTGATGAGTGAGTTTAAGATAGTTGTTATATATTTAAATGATTGATAGATCACTGTCTGGCTTAACAAATAAAAACATTCCTCTAAAACTTGTCATGTACTGTGACTGGACTGAAAGAATCACTCACTTATCGTCTATATTGCTTTATCGCAGAGGGCCTGGAGCCTATCCCAGAAGACTTAGAGCATGAGGCGGGGTACATCGCAGGGCACAGACATACATGCTCACGGCGGTGTCGCCTTGCACCTCCAGGGACCTGGTTCGATTCCCAGCCAGGCTCGATTCCCGTCTCTGTGTGCATGGAGTTTGCATGTTCTCCCCGTGCTTGGTGGGTTTCCTCCGGGTACTGCGGTTTCCTCCCACAGTCCAAAGACATTTAGGTTAGGTTAATTGGTGTTCCCAAATTGCCCGTAGTGTGTGAATGAGTGTGTGTATGTCTGTGATGGATTGGCACCCTGTGCAGGGTGTACCCTGCCTCGTGCCCTAAGTCTCCTGGGATAGGCTCCAGGCTCTCCGCGACCCTGAATTTAGGATAAAGCGGTAATGACGACGATGAGTAAGTGAGTGAGAGAGGAAACCGGAACACCCGGAGGAAACCCACCAAGCACCCGGAGGAACATGCGAACTCTATGCGCACAGCATCGAGGCAGGAATGGAACCTGGACCCTGGAGGTGCAAGGCGACAGTGCTAACCACAAAGCCACCATGGCGCCCTGGACTGAAAAAATGAGAGCCAAGGAAGTCCTCCAGGAAGCCTGGAGAACTTCTGCACATACAAGAAAGTCTGGCTCTTTGGAAGCAAAATACAGTATGAAGAAATGAGGGATGTCTCAAGAATTTTCCACAGTACTGTAATTTCATATGTTATTTCAAAGTTTTGATGTCTTCAGTATTGGTACAGGGGTAAAAAGGAAAGAAAGAAAAAGCTGTGAAGGAGTAGACGTGTTCAAACTTTTACATGGTAGTTATACTGAGCATTCACTGAAAATGTGTTGAGGGAAAAGATGTTAGCACGTTAGCAAGTGATAAAACCGGCTGCGGTTTTTCCAAAAAAAAAAAAAACACAAAGTCCCCCGTGTCTAAGACGCTATAGTATAGGGAATGGCCTTTAGCTTGTGTCCCTCCCCTATGTGTTAGTTAGCGGGGTGGTGGCGGCGGCGGTTTGCAGCTGTGTGGAAGCTGGAGCTCTGCGCGCGCACACACACACACGCGAACACGCTATTCGGAACTTTGGCACGAGACTGGCAGCGCGCGAGCTCCCTCTCCACAGGCTTACTCGGTAGGTGAAAACTTTAGTCTGTTGCCTGTGATCTGTTTGCCTGCTTTAAAAGCACACATCTGGATACGGGATGAATGAATGCATCAGCGTACCTTTCGACACCTGGGGTTATCGATGCGATGGAAGTTTCTCCCTTTTAATGTATGAGTTTGTGAGTAACCAGGGGTTTGTCGTATTGAACTTACATTGATGCTTAAAACTTGTTTATTTTAAAAATCACAATAAACACACATTATTCCACACTTAACTCATACACCTCCCCATACACAACTCACAACTGCAGTGAGAGAGAGAGAGAGAGAAAATGTCTATTGCACAGATTACTGCAAACATTGCAGCACTTCTGACATGGTTAAAAGTGCATGCTGAGTATAAAACATTATCCTAAGAAAATATATGTCTCTGTAGGCTAGGCAAGACTTTTTTTTTTCTCAATACTGTTCATGTTGCCCATGTTGTTGATGTTTAAAGTGACATCATTTTCGTGCGTGATACAGTATGAATGATTTAAACATCATTCCCCCAGACATGCACTAGTTAGTGTGTATAGACATACATCATTCTGCCAAAGTTACAAAAAGAAAAAGAAAAAAAAAAGCTTGTTCTTTCATGCCTAATATCTTTGTGTAAACTTTCCGGTAGTCCAGACTCTTATTTCTAAATGCATTGCTTTAGGAACACTAACATTGTTTTTCTTCATCTGGACAGAAATCTGAAAGGTCGGATCCTTAGGGCTTGAAAAGCCTCCAGAAAAAACAGAATCTGTTCCCCAGATGAGTCTCAGGGCAAAGCTGCTCCATGCAAAAGCAACTTAATCAAACACTGGCAAAAGCTTTTTTTTTTTTCCTTTTTTCTTTTTTTTGCATTTTCAATGGTGGTCCAAAGCTTCACTTGCCATCCCTGACAATTTTCCAGAAAAAAAAGGCACTTCTTTATTATTTGTTCTAGTATATAATGTTTATAGTGGTGTTATTCCTTCAAACCAGTTAACACCTCATTAACAAATTTCCCATGCCACACAAGTGACCCACATAAGGCACATGCAGGGGAAAAACTACACAGATTTTTTTTTTTTTAAAGGAGGGGAAAAAAGAACACTAAATTAAGAACCTTAATTAATTTACACTGTACAGTATATTTCATTAGAGATTAAAGTTTAGCTTAATAGTACTTTTTCTGGAATTAATGCATCTGTTGGGTGTCAATCTTAACTTCCGTTTTTTAAATTAGGTTTTAAATATTGCTATTAAAATGTCAGTCTAAACATCTTTTCTAATCATCACAACAGTCTATTTAAAATATTTTTGTGCTACTGTTTAAAATTTTTATACAATGTGCTCCATAGAATATTGCCTTTATCTTTAGAATTAATACAAAACTAACTACAAATATAAAATATATTATAAATGATACAAAACTAGCTTTGTACCTGATTGGTATGAAACAGCTTTTAACTAAATCTTATGCATGAAGCCCAATGACTACAGGACCATTTGTTTAAAGAACTTGGAAGACTGAGCTCGATTATGTAGCAGTGACTTCATTCTAATTGAAAAAGTTCCAAAGGAAATCTGCTGCACACTCCCTAACATGCTTTCACTTCCTCACCCTCCATCTCCTGCACTTTCTTCTAGGTTTCACTGGATGCTGACAGTTTATGCTTGGGAAACCAGTACTCAGCTTGTCTACTATATTTAAACTGGCATAAACGTTTATTTGAATAACTGGAAGCCTTCTTTGTCATAATGAGGCTGTTGTTGGTGCTGCTTTTGCTCTGTGCGAACGAAAGTCTCAGCCAGAAAGACTGCACTGGGGTGGAGTGTCCCCTGCTTAATAACTGCATTGAGGAAGTTTTGGAAAATGGTGCCTGTTGCGCCACTTGTCTACAAATTGGGTGCGCATGTGAAGGCTACCAGTACTACGACTGTCTTAATGCTGGTTTCAGATCTGGCCGAGTGCCAGAGGGAGATTCTTACTTGGTGGATTTTGGAAGTACAGAGTGCTCTTGCCCACAGGGTGGTGGTCGGATCAGTTGCCATTTTATTCCATGTCCTGAGCTTCCCTCTAACTGCATTGAAATGTCTGAGCCAATGGATGGGTGTATTCAGTGTGAGCGGATAGGCTGCGTGTATGAAGGGCAAAAGTATGAGGCTGGCCATTCATTCCGCATGGAAGAAGTCTGCCAAGTCTGCCACTGCCCTAATAATGGTGGGAAGTTAATGTGTTCTCCGATCCCAGAATGTGATCTGAGGCAAGCACATGAACCCATACTTGCAAGTACAACAGAGGAAAACACACCATGGAAACGTCAAAATAAAATAAAAAATCTGTTCAACCATCAAGGCTCAAGAAGTCCTTTCTCCAAACCTTTTCCACAGTCATACCTTGACAGTATGTCTCCATTTAAACCAACTCCGATTGACATGGATGAAGAAGAAGAGGAGGAGGACTACGACTACCATACTTCAGACTCCTCGACGCAGTCTCAGCCTGACCTAACTTCTCTAATGGAATCCTATGTTATTTCAGTTTCTGATCTGGAAAACAATCCCCCCCACCAAGCCAGAGGAACCAAACAAGAGCTTAAAGATAGAATTGGTGTTCATGAAGCAACAACAGAAAGATCATGGTTTCCATTCCATAAAGAGAGGGCAGATGGGACGAAATATAGTCGTCATAAAGTGAACTCTATAAAAGACCCTTCAGAAGATTCTGAACACAATATTAGAGGGCCACAAATTAACATTCATAAAGCTGGTGCCAACAAAGAGAAAATCCCCATCCATAGAGATATCACCCATGAAGAACAATTGTCTATTTTTAGAGACACCACTGTAAATGAGAGTTTGGGTCAAAATGAAGACAATAGCAACACTGAGATTCCTGAACATAGTGACACAGCCACACCGACGATGCTGTCAGAAGAAACGAAAGAAACCACCGATAGTAATGAGTTTGATTCATACGAAGACAACACAAACAGTGAAATAGTCACTGACTCTCCAGTAACTGAAGTTCCACCTATGCCTCAAACTACAGAGATGACAACAGCTTGGCAGACTACTGGGGGCAGTTTTTCACCAGATCAATTTTACTCCAGCACACCAGAAGCTACAGAACTGTACAGCACACAAAAGGAAGAGGTCACCATAAAATACCAAGATGTCTCATTAAACAATGTCACAGAGGTCGACGAAAATCATGAGAAGGATAGAATTGTTGAAAAACATGAAATGTACACGTTTACTGGTTCACAAAGCACCTCAAGCAGCGATCAAACATCTTCAGCAGTAACATACAGACCTTTAGTAGAGAATGGAACCAAACCAATGGTACAACCAGAAATGTATACAAATCCTCCTGTGATATTCAGCCCAACCACCCAGTCACTTTTGAGGGTGACCAGTGAAGACGCACAGCTTGTAAATAAACATTCGGAGAGTCTGTTTGAAGTTGCAGAGAGGGAAGAAGAACCGACTGAGGGAAAGGAAGAGAAAGACAACATACTTGGTTCCATTACAGAAGTCACAGAGGGTGAGTACGCACATAGTTAAGTCCTAGATCACACCAACATGGGTAAATTCATTTCGCCTTTCCATCCAGCCAAGTGTTTTTTCAAACACCAAAGACAAATGTTCAGAAATCTGCTTTCCAAAGTTGGTAGATAAGGGGGGATTGCTACATGATCTCTGCTGATCTAGGATTTGGATCTAGTTCTGTTTTCTGTCTATTCTGCGTTATATAGGATGAAAATGGATGCTGGGACATTCATTAGGGTTTAAAAATGGCGACAATGATATAACGATCATTTTATCATCTACAGTATGTTCTCAAATGTAGAGTGAGCTTAAGGTTTTCCCAGTGCATTGTTATAATGTCACGTTATAGTTTAATTACTAGTGATAGATATTAGAATTTAGCCTTATCGTACTGTATAATATCCAATAACCAGCTATTACAGTGTGTAAGCACTCACTCATATAATCCATTATTTAGTGAATTTCAGGCTTTTACTAGTATGGAGCTAGTCGGTAAGTCGAATGATTCAATCAGTGTTCTGGTTTTATATTTGCCATTTCACTCACGCTGACACAACCATTTCATTATTTAAGCATTTACTCTGTGCAGCCATCCATCTCAGCAGGATGAAAAGGTCAGCCAATTGTGCAAAGACCTCTTAAAGCAATTAGACAAACATCATCTCTTTCTTAATGCATGTGGAACCTATACGTTATATCAGTGCATGTCCATTAAAATTTATGTATATATATATTTTCTTATGTTAGAGAAGAAGACAGACCCCAAGTCCTTGAGTGGTGTCTTCCTGGTGCGTGCTGCTCATGTCTAGCTAGATAAGCCGAGGAATTAGTTGTCTTGTTAAGTGCTGGTTGGAAACAGCTCAACATGAGCCACTGTCTTAGAATAGGAACACTTGGAGGTTTAAATACGTAGTTTTTCTTCCTATATGAGATGGCAAGGGAAAAAGGAGAGCTGTTTTTCATGCTGATAACTAAAGAAACCTGCATTGTGTCCCCTATCCAATGCAGCACAATAAATCTCTTAGTCTTTGCATATTCCAGCTTTTTGACCCTGGGTCAGAGGACAGGCCAGTCATGACACAATGCTCCTGGTTAAGAGTCTTGCTCAAGGGCCCAAGTGGCAGCTTGGTACTGCTATGGCTTGAACCCCCAACCTTTTAATCAGTAATCTAGAAACTCTAACTTTGAGCCACTCCTGCCAGCAATCCGTTGGTCTAAAGATGTCTGAAGCCTTTCTAACTAAGGGTGTTTTCCTTCCTCAGCAAATGTCAGGTTTTTATGAAGTTGTTAGATTGCTGTGTCATGAAGAAACTAGCATAAGCCTTATTTATTGAGTTTGAAATCACATCCTGGATGTCAAAATGTCTGGTGCTGCTGCATGGTCAGAATGAAATCATTAAATGCAAATGTCACGCCTCCTTTTTCCATTTTGGGGGGTAACTGTATATTTTGAAATAATTTCCTTTACTCGTGGTTGAAACATCTGCAAAGAAAAACTTCAAAGAGCTACATATTTCAGTTCAGGCATGTAGTTTTAAACACTACATGTATTTGAAAATGTCAAAAGTTGATTGTGTAAAAGGTTTTCCCAGGCTGCCACACATGTGTGAGCTTATACTATGTTGAAACGCAATGATATCTCAGTTAGTACTGCCAAGCCCAGATTTTTTATATGTAAAAGGAGCTGTGAAATCATTATATACTACATATTTGATTCAATTCAACAAAGATTTCCAATTCAATTTGATTGATTTAAATTATTGAAAATAATGGCACCTCTTTTTTTATGGTAAACTAGAGTTAAAGAAGAATATATGATGAAAGGTATTAGAACACTCAGTGCATCATAGCTTGCTGTGTATAGGGCTTATAGAATGAGGCTTGGAGACCAGATGAACAAAGTTCAAGGTTGCTGATCTGACCTCCAAATTCCCTAGATCTCAATCTGATCGAGCATGCATGGAATGTGCTGGACAAACAAGTCTGATCCATGGAGGCACCATGCAAATCAAGCACTTAAAAGATCCTATAAAGGGTTCCAGACGCTACAGCACACCTTAAGGGGTCATGCTTTGAGGGATCAGAGGTGTTTTGGTTGCCCAAAGGGAACTTACATAATATAGGACATAATGTTTTAAGGTTTTGTTGTTGTGGCTGATTGGTGTCAATGCAGCAAATCCGTGCATTTCCTCATTATCTGTCATCATAGTACTTCTGTGGTCTGTGGTCAATTTGTGGGCCAATTTGCTGCTTCCGCAGTTAGACAATGTATGCCATTAAAGAACTGATTAGAGAACCGTGAAGGTGACAGGATCAGTTAAGGAAAGTTTACTTATGTCTCTCAACATAGTTTTTCTTCTACATGGTGTGCTTTTAAAGTGGAGACAGTGCTGTTGCGTGCCATGCTGATGGCTATAACGGATGGAGTTGGGACCTGCATGGGTTTTTTATCAGCAGGGCTAGTCCATTTAGACAAGTCCTTCCAAGTCTTGTTCAGTAGATGCACTGGAGCAAGTGTATAAATAGAAAAATATGCTCTGTAGCATGTTGGTATAGTGGTTAGTACTGTGGCCTCACACTTCCAGTGTCAATGGTTGGGTTCCTGCCTCAGGTTTGTGTGCTTGGAGTTTTCATGTTTCCCTTGGTGGGTTTCCTCTGCAGAGTAGGCTAATTGGTATTTCCCAAATTTCCTGTAGTGTGTGCATTTGTGCCCTGTGATGGATTGGCACCCTTTCCAAGATGTACCCCACCCTGTGCCCGAAAGCTCCTGGGATAGGCTCCAGGACTTCCATGACCTTGTACAGCATAAGTGGTATAGAAATGAATGAGAGTACATCTCTCTTAAGAGCTTTAAAAAAAAAAAAAAAAAAACTATGTAGGCCCCAACCCCATTCGTTATATCCATCAGCATGGCACGCAAAAGCACTGTCCCTCAGAACAAAAAAGCACACACTATGAGAAACATATGCAGTTAACCCAACAGATGTAAATCACTGTTCAATGTGTATTGATTCCTTGCTTTTGGTAAACAGTGCAGTAATGTCAAACATTATCTTGGTCTTGCCTTGTTGTTTGGCCTCATAGAGGTCAAGGCTAGAGTATTTTTGGAATTCCACCATTAATTGTTGAAACTGGACGGATCGAGAGTGACTTTTCCACTCTGTTTAAAAAGGGTGGGAAGAGCAGTTCAGCCAAGGCTAGAGAATTCCCCCCTGATGCACTCTGGGTTCTGCAATGCTACATTGCATTATGTCATAATAAGAAACACATCATAATGTTTTCAATTTCAGTTTATTTGTATAGTGCTTTTGACAATAGACATTGTTACAAAGCAGATTTACAGAAATCCAGATAAAAGTTTTGATCCATAATGTGCAAGCCAGATCTGACATTGTAAAGGAAAACTTCCTGTCAACATGACAAATAAACTTTCAGAGCAACCAGACAAAAAAAGCAAACTTATGGCTTTCTGGGTAACGTCTGATAGTAGAATTATAAGTCTAGCACACTGACAGGATACTCCATATGAGGAGTTGAGTTGCCATATCAGTTAAGCCTGTTAAACGTCTAGGATGAGAAGACAGGTCCAAACTTCTGAGGGGCGTTCAAGTCAATCTGGCGGGGTTTCCAATAGGTCACCCCTATAAACATTGTTTCATATGGTAAATGAGTGTACATGATTGTGTCCTCCCTGAGCTGGGATGCCATCAGTACCCACAGGGCCGAGAAAACCTGATCATGAAAACACTGCCTGATTATGAGCACTAGCAGCAGATTCATAACCGAGTACCTCTTTCCTCAAGGTGTCCTTCTAAGAAATGATTCTGTTCCTAGACTGGACACCGATGTAATAAAATAAGAAAATGATTATTCTTGCCCTTTGCTCATGAAAACATTGTTGGTTCTCTCTCAACACATGAGGCAAGGCCAAGGGAAATATTGAATCTATGATGGTGTGTTTGGTTTTAAGCCAGCAGGCCGTAGCCTTGTACTGCCCTTGAGGTGTAGTTAACCCACGTCTGCATTTTTGTCTCTATTCTTTTCTTCTTTCTTTCTTCTTAAATAAATGTCTGCAGAATAATTCTTGTGGTTGATCTGACAGCAGAAACGGAGACAGGAATGAATGGGCCTAATTAGGGCGTTGTTTATGGAGCTCATGTAACTAGCTGAACTGTTGCAGTTGAACTGATTTAGTGTTTTCTATGTTGTACATATGAAGAATATTTATTGATCATTATTGATAAAATTTGTACTACATTTTTTACTTGTCTGTCTTTTTCACAAACATTGCTAAATGACAAATTTAGACAACAATGGTTTGCATACAGTAATTTCACACAAGTTAGAAACAGTCAAAAAAGTAAGAATAATGTCTGACGAAATGTTCGTGCTTAAGGCACCGGCCCGGCTTGCTTAATGAGGGTTGAAAAAAGAATAGACAAAATCTAAAAGTAAACGTTACTGATTATGTGTCAAAAGATAAATCAAGTAAGGAACCGAATGTCTACTTGAGTTGAGGTCAAAAAGTGTCTACGTTTAAACTCAATTATTCCATATGCAGTTTAAAGAGTAAAAAGTAAGTAAGACTGTTGAAAATAGCTAACCACAAATTCCTCATGCTTGACTGGGCATGAATAGCTAGTCTGTTAACAATCAGTGGTACAGAAAATATTATTCTAACTCAAACCGAATCAAACCTGCGATTGGGTTTGCTGGTTAGCCAATGTTTAAACCTTACTTGAATAAACACTGAGCTTTAAAAAAAAAAAGAGGTGAAAATATAATGCGACAAGATAAATTACAAAATTAAACTAGTTAAATTAACGAAAGTAACTAGCTAGTTTACTACATTTTTCAAGTCTGAAATCCTGGCCTACCAGGAACTCCTTTAATGCCCCAAACTTGTGGAAATTACTTGGTACGAATTCAGGACTATACGTGGGATATGGCAATAACACTCAGCCGAGATTTCTGTACTGTGCAAGTGGTGTTCACGAATGACTGTGTGTGTTTAGATTCTACTGAGAAAAGAAGAAGTTTTCTTGTACGCCTGAGTCACGATTCTAACTTCTAGTAGGTAGTTTCACTTTCGAAGATATTTTCTGTTATTCTGCACAATTCAAAGTCCCGGTTTGACTTGAACACCCCTCATACATTTTATATGTGATGCAAAGGAAAATCTCACCCTGTATGAATCTGTAATTATTTATTAAATATTAAATATCGTATAAAGAAAAGAAAAAGAAAAAAAGAGGAAAAACCTTATGGGATTTGACATTTATATGGAGTATTTTTAAATGTGAGATGAAATTGTAAGATGTGAAAAGATATCAACGTGAATCAGATTGTTCAATTTCAATAATAATTGAGTAAAGCACAAATATTCCAAAATAATACTTAAGTGGATTAGCAAGTGCAATCAGTTAAGTAATGTTCTCTTTTGGTGTTAAGTGTACTGTATCTGCTAACACGTCTGTGATTAACTGTGAACGTTGCTAAATTAATGTCACATTATGTTACATCTGCATTACATCATCATTACTGTACGTTTAAATCTCTAGGGTTTCTGTTAACAATGCAACTGCATCTGTTCTTTGAGGCTTTGATGTTCAAGCTACATGTTGTCCAATCCGCACACATCAGTGCTAGGGGTCACATGGTGTGATGACCACAATCACAAAATGTAACCTCAGCTAAAATCTATAGTCGGGGTGTGCTGTTGTAGCTGTTGTTTTACCTCCCTCACTTTGCCAATATATACAACTGTTCATTAAACTGGTCTGTTTTTTTTCTCTATGGTGTTAATAATACACAACAAACAACTACAGAGTAAATGAAAAGACTTTTCCTTATGGAAAGCTTCTGTTTGTGTAAGCGCTTGCGAAATAACCCCCTCCATTCATTATTTTTATCATCTTGGATAATGTGGAACATCTGCTATAACCCCTGCAAATGAAATAATCATGTATTAGGATATGTGCATTTATAATATAAACATGTGATTAAAATTACAGCTGGTAATATTTTCACAGCTGCTGTTGTGTATAATGTACAGTATGAACACATTCTAATGAACTAGGCACATTTCATCCTACAATTAGAGGTTTTTTCCACCGTCCCTGAGCTCACTGTAGTCTCTCGGCTTATCTTTATGTCCAGTTGGCTAAATGAGCATGCTTGAGACTTTCCTTCTTTTGTTTTCAATCTCCATTAAGAACTATGGTTGCCATGTTGAGTGTTTAGAGGTTTTCTCGCTTTCTTTAACAACACCACACTCAAGCTGCTTTTAAAGTGGCTCTAGGAAACCAGATCAGCACTGATAACTATCGCTACTCCCTAGTAAAAAAAAAAGTATGCTAAGTATATTAAATCTTAGCGTGCCAAAGCATGCTTAAATGTACTTGCTCCAGACTAATGACTAGTATACTTGAAGTTTGCTATTTTGGAACAACTAA
>JAQQZT010000016.1:12796392-12812574 GCA_030068275.1 Clarias platycephalus | reverse complement strand
TGTGTGTGAAACATATTTTATTTTGTGTTTGTAAGCGCGTGTGTACTGCGTGCGTGTACCGTTTCTTATAACACACACGTGTGCGCGCGAGTAAAGCAAAGAAAATCTCATTAGAAGTTAAAAATCCATTTTCTCTCTCCTGCACTCCGGTTCAGCCTGTGTGAGCCTATGTGTGTGCGGCGTGTAATTTAACACCGTGCCTGGGGGTCAGTTTCTGTGAGGAGCTGTGTGTGTGTGCATACACGCACATACTCTAGAGAGAGAGTGTGTGTGTGTGTGTGTGTGTGTGTGTGTGTGTGTGTGTGTGTCTGTGAGAGAGAGAGACCGCGCACGCGCTCGAGAGAGAAAGAGTGTGTGTGACCCACACACACACACACACACACTCTCTCTTGAGCGCACGTTTAGAGAGTGTGTGTGTGTGTGTGACACAGACACGCACACACAGAAACTCTGCTCTTTTCAAAGGTAACGTGAGGTTCATTTGTTTGTTTGTTTTACTTTACAGCAGTGATTCCGTTATTAAGCGCTCACACGAGTGTCTTAGCGATGTTCCTTGTTAATTTTTTAGACAAAACAGTCTTTCCGTTAATGTGTGTTTATGTGAAATTCAAATAAGAAAGGTTTACTGTGTAATAAAGGTTTACTAGAAGGTTAAAAATCCATTTTCTTTTATGTGTGTGTGCGCGCGTTGATACACTTGGTATCATACATTCTCTCTTGGGACGGGAGGGGCTTCACACACACACACTCAGCGTAAAACGCTTAAACGGAAACACTTATCTGTCGAGATTTCTTTTTACTTTTTAAAAAATGTAAAGTACAGGTTAATTTTTTTTTTTTTTTACTTTATATTTTGTGTTAATTATTTTTATGTATTTATTTTTTGGGGGCTGTGGAACGAATCATTTGAGTTTCCATTATTTCTTATGGGAAAATTTAATTTGGTTTACGAGTGTTTTGGAATACGAGCCCGCTTCCAGAAAGAATTATGCTCGTAATCCAAGGTTTCACTGTACTTTCTTTCTTCTAGCTTGTAAAAAAAAAAAATAATCATGTGATGATTGAAATCTTGTAATGAAAGTTATCTTACAGGCTCTGCGGCATGACAAATGTGAATCTTTTGGCTCCTAGTGGCTTCTATTTAATATATTTTAAACCCATATCTATACAGTCACATATTCATAGGCATTTTTGTGCAGATACACAAATCAAGAAACCGGTGGCAGGCTGAGAAGAAGAGCGTCAATCTTGCTACATGGTTATAAAATATAACAAACAGCCAGACTAGAAGAGCTTTCTGGATACCATGTGCAGTCTTTCTTCTCAAATCTTGTTTAGTGACATGAGTTTTAGATTCACTGCTTCTTTTCCAAGATTCTGACTTTAGCATGAAGTACCTTCTACACAAGAGCCAGGAAAAGGCGTTTTAAATGCCATTGGGCAAGTATGTTTACTTGTCAGGCAAAGTGTGCTGTTAACTTTTGAAGATGTATTGTAACCCGTTGCATGGAAAGTTTCCTTGGGTAAATAAAAAGACAAACAACAACTTTGGAAATAGTTTTACAAAAATGCATATATACAGTGTGGCTGCATAGTAAGTGTAAATGTTCAAAAGTCTGCAACTTGTTATACTGTTGATGTACAATACAATAGAGAAAGAAGATCTGAGACTGAGATGAGGCAACAAAGTCTGTCTATGTTTTTTAATGATCACTTTAAGGAAAACTGTCCTAGTCTAAAGTAATTAGAGTGTAAAATACGATATTTAATTAAACCAGCGGTGTAGTGCAAGGTATATACAGTACCTATACATATACATACTTATTTGTCAGTCAACACTGCGTATACCCATTTTTCCATTCACCCCAATACACTGATACTACAGTATGGTGTTACATTACTGTCTAAAGTCACGCGTGTGAAAAAAAGTGCATCTTGCACGCATTTGTCTTAAACATGTGTGAGTGCATGCATGCTCATCTTTTGAGAGTTTGGAGACAGGGACAGTGTCTAATGTCTCCTCTGCTTTGATAGGTCATTATAAATGTCCACAGTCTCCACCACTAGATGTACTTTCATTAGGCTGTCATGAAGGAGAAAGTACTGACTTGTTTATCCTTTCGCTGGATGGGTCAATTTTAAAAAAGCGGGGTATTTACGCTATACTTAAATTAACTTTTTTTTCCAGACATTAGCAAAAAAGTCTGGAGTATTTGTAAATATTAATTTAAAAACTTTAACTTTACATTAAACACCTTTTTCAACACAATTTTCAAAATAAGTCCTAAAATAGTTCATTACTGCAACACTCTGGAAACATCAACACTGTTAGAAAAGCAAATACATTTTCACATTTTTTAAAATGGATTATTAATAGTCGTGCACAGTTACTTGAAGCTCTAAAATAATATTTATTTTTGATTTAACGTTTTTTATTTAAAATTTTGATTGATTTCTCTCATTACCGCAACACAATTTACAACAATTTTCTTTTCTGTATTTCGCTGAAATCTGACATTGTTTTCAAAATGACGTGACAAACCTGAAAGAACATAATGTGTAGATTCTCCACATGCATTAAAAATCTATGTACTATTCGTCTATTAATTAAATTAACATCTAATGAACATTTGTTGCATTATTAATATATAGGTTTCGGAAATGTATACTGGTATGAGATTTATACTGAGACTAGTATACTAATCTGAGATAATGCAGAGAAAAAAACTGATAATATTTGCACAATCATGCATTAAAGTTCAAAACAGGTTTACTGTGTAGTGCTTCAAAAAGAAAAAAAAAGGGCAAAAAAATGAAAACATTAAAACAGGAATAAATAGGGCAACGTTTTAAAGTGTACAGTAACTAAAAAACATGAACGATTTTACCATGGCATTAAAAAAAAACCTGACAAAATACCGTATTCTAATTTGTCAGAACTTCATTCATTCATTCATTTTCTGTACCGCTTCATCCTTGTATTCAGGGTCGCGGGGACCTGGAGCCTATGCCAGGAGACTTGGGACACGAGGCAGGGTACACCCTGCACAGGGTGCCAATCCATCGCAGGGCACATACACACACACACACATTCACACACTACGGGCAATTTTGGGAAAGGCAATCAACCTAACCTGCATATCTTTGGACTGTGGGACGAAACCGGAGTACCAGGAGGAAACCCACCAAGCACAGGGAGAACATGCAAACTCCATGCACACAGAGACGGGAAACGAGCCTGGCCGGGAATCGAACCCGGACCCTGGAGGTGCAAGGCGACAGTGCTAACCACTACACCACCGTGCCGCCTTGTCAGAACTTGTCACATGTATATAAATTTTTAACAACCTGCTACACAACAGGAAAGGGAGGGAGATGGAACAGTAAGAGTGAAGAGGTGAAGAAGGTGAAGAAGGTACAGGAATACTCGGGGTTAACAGCCCAGGGTAATGGAGAGTGTAGGGAAGGAGGTAAAGAAGCGAGTGCAGGCAGGTTGGAATGGGTGAAGAAAGGTGTTGGAAGTTCTGTGTGATAGAAAAATATCAGCGAGAATCAAGGGGAAGATGTACACTTCCTTTCTTCTACACAAAGGAACAGAAAAAGTCACACTTAGCCATGTGCAAAAACCCAGGATTTTGGATTTCTATTTGATGGGTTTTCTTACCCTCCTTTCCAACAAGCTGTGTTTGTCACTATAATAATATTCAATACGATTCAATCCTTGTCACTTCCAAAGAAAGAGCTAAATTATTCAAATAGATATTTGAGTAAATACAAGTCTTTACCAAATTTTTCTTTCTTTTTCCTGATTTCATTCAGTTTAATGAAAAGGTTGGGAAAGATATGCTCAGAGAAAATTAAATCCAATTCAGTTTTAATAATTACCGAGCTTACGGCTGTGCGGTTGACGTCAGTCAGCATTCAGTAAGATTGTCGCTTAGTATGATGACTCATGGTGCGCACACATCAAAACACAGTTCTTTTTTTCTTATTTCAAAAAAGTTTTCTGTGGATGGCTCCAACTTCTAAGTGTTAATCTGAACATTGTTCACTGCAGCCCGGCCTTGCGGAAGCTGGTATAATTGAATTGTTTTTGGTGTCAACAGGCATGACTGCTATGGACGTAGTGGATATCTGTTGTGAAGCTGGGAAGAAATGGGCCTCAGTGAACCAGCACTGCAACCATCTGACTCCTGTGATAAAAGACGAATCATTCTGTGGGTAGGTCTCACATGCACCTTCAGCTTCTGATTGTAAGATAATTAAATAATACGCAAGAGCAAATTAACCAGTAACGAAGCTTGGGTCAGTGTGCAAGTCAAGCAGTCAGTAGTAAAATGGTATTTTAATCTTACATGTACTATGTGTGTATGGTTTTTGCTTGTTTTCTCTGTGCTTTATGAGTTTTCTTAGGGTACTCTGGTTTCTTCTCATAGTCCAAAAACATTAGGTGTAAGCTGATTGGCTTATCCAAATGAAATTCTGCCTTAAGGGCCCTGACACTTATTCCTACCCAGGGTAAGTTCGAGGGGTCCAAGGGGAAGCAAAAGTCCATTTATATACATCTTATCCTGCATTGGGTCGCAGGGGGCCTGGACTTATCCCAGGGATATTAGTACCTATCATTGAAGGATAAAGAATTTGTAGAAAGAGTTAAAGCTAAAAATAAGCTGATCAGCTTCTGAACAGTGATATTTATTATTTCATACATGTCTTTCCGTACGTTGTGTATCTTACGCTAAGTTGTACTTCTTTCGTCGACAGCCAATTACACTCACTGTTCCGTAATGGCAGAGTGAATCACACTTTTCTAATTAATATCTATTGGTGCAGGTGTTTGTTCACATTGAGCAATGAACTTATTAGTAAGTTATTTTAAACACAGAACTGCGTATAACTTTCCTTCTCCTCAACATTGTGATTTCATTTATGATGCAAGTTTAACTTCAGGCAAGTACCTAAGGACTGGCAACGTTTCATTAAGTTCTGTCCAGCCAGACTTTGTCACAGCATCACGCAAAACTGGCTGAACAGAATTTAATGAAATTTTCCCAGACATACAGACAGAAAATTTCAGGTTTCGGGTCTCGAAGTTTCAGGTCTTCCAATGTTCCAATGTAAAAGAGCGGGTTCTGACCAATGTACAGATAAAACGTTTCTTTTATTTTGATAGATTATCATACTTTAATATAGAAAAGTACATAATTTTTTAGATAATTTCAGTATATATACACAGTCGTGTAAAAGTTTGAATCGCTTTTTAAAATTTTGTGTAAGACCATAATAAAAATCATCTTGGTATTGGGCAAATACCACCTCAGATGGACAACAACATATAACTTTGCCACAGTGCCTACTGTATGTAACTTGCAGTCAGTAAGTCAACTAAGAACTCCGATGTATACCAGAGTATTCTAGAGGCAGATTTTGGTCGAAATTGCGTCATGCAATAGGACAATGATCCAAAGCAATCCGGTAAATCTACATCAGAATGGCTGAAGAATAAAAGAATCAAGGTTTCGGAATGGCCTAGTCAAAGTCCAGACCTCAATCCAGAGACTGATAAAGTGTAAGAGACTGATGAAGTCATACAGGAAACAATTACTTCAAGTTATTGCTGCTAATGGTCGTTCCCAAGCTATTGAATTATGAGAGTACTTAATATTGCCGTTATGTTTTTTTCCCCTTTCCTTTTCTTTTCGGCTTAATATAATTAATGGCGCAGTGAAAAAAAAGTTATATGCTGTTATTTGTTTGAGGCGATCAGAGGATTTTTACACATGATTGTTATTATATCAGTTTACAAGAAAATCCTATTTAGAAATAAATATTTCATGAGGCCTTCATATGCTCATTATGACTGGATTACATTCACAATAACAGATTTTCACTTTTTTCCTCAATGCAGGCAAACTTGATGAATTTCCTGTCCGTTGTAATCACATGTCTTTTTATCTGCTTGATTTACATCAGAAGTACATCAGATCTGTTTATCCTTTTAAGCCCACAATAACTTGTACGAGTATATTACAGTGATACACAGAATAGCTGCTAAACATAATGTGTGTGCCTGTGAATGTGTGTGTGTGTGTGTGTGTGTGTGTGTGTGTGTGTGTGTGTGTGTTTGTGTGTGCCTGTGAATGTTTGTGTGTGTGTGTGTGTTTTAGGGGTGTTCAGGAACAATGTTGTGCAGGTGCACTGAAAGAGAGCAAGTGTTTAACTGGCATGTTTGCTGCCAGAGCTGGTGAGGTGTGTGAAGGAAACACCAACCCACACTGCGGAGAGGATACCCAAAAGGTATCATACATACAGAATACACACACAATCCTTAATACACACAATTTCATAATGACTATCGATTGTCGATATCTATGTTAGTATCATTATTTAACCTTTACTTTATTGTTTAATTAAGTGATTTTTATAAATCAAAATGATATTATATCAATAAAAAACAACTATTATCATATATTAGTATGGATATGTGCATTATGTTTGTTTCGGCACACATAATTCTCGATTGTAATCTGTTACTACAGTAGTAAGTTGGTTTCTTGGTGATTCAGATTAGCTCAGAGGGGGCTAAGGCCCTGAGTTGCCTCTCGGAAAGTTGGTGGTTCGAGTCCCAGCTCGGTCAGGTTGTTGGGCCCTTAAGTCAATCTGTTCCAGGGGTGCTGTATCATGGCTGACCCGGTCCTTTCATACCCCAGTTACACTTGGATATGCAAAGAAAGAATTTAACTGTGCAGTAAGGTATATATGACAACTAAAGTCTTGTCTCAACTTTGAACATTCTCTGGTGCAGTACATGACATCAGTCAACCCCATCTTTTCTGCTTGTTGAGCATCCCCTTCCAGATTTAGTACCCCTTTCCTGGTATAATATCTCCAATCTTCTGAAAAGGATTTGCACTAGATTTTGAAGTGTGACTGTGGAGATTTTTCCATTTAGCATTGGTGATGTTATTCATTAATTCAGGCAAGGAGTCCTGGAATACGGTCAACGTCAAAGCTTGAGGTCTTCCGCAAAAGGTCTTCCGCAAAAACCAACTGCAAACAATGCCTTCATTTGTGCATAGGGACATTGTCATGATGGAACAAGTTTGGGCCTCTTAGTTCCAGTGAAATGCTACGGGCAGTACATTGATGTGCAGTGTATAGAGTTCCTGGCAACAGTGTTGGGAAGTCTGATTCCAGTTTAGTTTAAACTATTTAGGAACACTTCAGTGAATGAAGGCACATGTGTGACATATTGAACGTGTTTGCCTTGGCTAAAGTTGGCTAAAAAAGACTTGAGTCTAAAAAAGACCGTATTAATCTTGAACATCATGGATAATGAAAACATAGTATATAGATGGAAATGTTTCACTGACCTTTGGTACTGCTTGTATGAGGAACCGTGTGCTGAAGGGCTTTATTTTCCAATGAAACTGGGCATTTCAGTATGACATGGTTGAGTGGCTTACTGTATAACTGAGATACATGAGACCAGTGCAGTATAGTCCCTCTATTTATTTTACAGATCCTCAATATAATGTTTTGCTCCCATGAGTCAGACTCTAAAGAAAGGCACTGCTCTTTCGGCCATAATAGCAAATCTGTTCTTCATAGTGAAAACATTGGCCTGTCTGCACTTTTAACCTTCCTCAATCCCACCCAGATGAAGGAATGTAATGCAATCCTAATGGGTTGTTGATCCCAAGATGCATTTTTTTTTTTTTTGTTCTACTGTGTTCTCTCAGCCATACCAGTGTGAAAAATGTGTACATCGATCAGCAATTATATTAAAACCTTAAAACATTTAGCCCAATATTGTGTAGGTTCCCTTGGAGCGACCAACACAGCTCTGGGCTGTAGTGTTTTCTGGCACCAGGACAGAGTAGCAGATCCTTTAAGGGCATTTTTACATTAGGGCGTTGACTTGACATCAAAATCTGGTTCATTTTGATCATTTGGGAACCGTGCCCGTGTCCCCTGGAAAAGGTGATCTTGAGAAAGATACAGTACAGTGTACTCGGGCATGAATCGAATTAGATGTAGATGTGCCGATCGTACCCGAGAACGGAGTTAGATTGCTGTTTAGATGCCATCGATCGCACCATCCAATCTCACCTTCTGACCTACACAGCCATAGCTGATAAATTACGAAGGCACACGAGAGCATTACCTTTGACATTTTCCTGAAATATCAATAATATTAGGCATAATACGATGGTCTACCTCCTCTGTCCTTTCTTTACTTGTATTTAATGGCAGCTCACAAACCAGGTAGGTTCCCAGAGGAAGGAGCGCAAATAACATTGAAGCTAGCCAGTGGGGGAGTATGTGGGGGGTGGGGGGGGGTCTACAGATCAATTGTGTCCAGTGTGAAAATGCCCTTAGTGCTGTTGTAAGTTGCGAGGTGTGGCCCCCATGGATGCTCTAATTCGGATGCCAGATCAACAAATTTGAGCTCGTTGCCTGCTGGGCCTTATACACGGCAAGACATGATGCACTGGGTGTTCTGATACCTTTCTACTGTATCACAGACAACATTGACCTTTTTTCAGCAATTTGTGCTACGTACATTAGCTTTTCTGTGGGATCGGACCAGACAGACTGGCCTTTGGTCCCCGCAGGCACAGTTGAGACTTGGGTGACCATGATCCTGCCACTGATTTACTTTTATATAATTGATCATCAGTGTTAATATTATGTGTTGTTAATGTTTTGGCTGAACTTTGCATACAGTATCGTGTGACTCTGCGGTGTGTGTTTCTTTTGAATAGGAGTGCTGCAGCTGTTGTGCAATTGGTTTGCGTATTCGGCAGGAGGGACTAAGCTGTGTCGCACTTCAACACCTTAGTGACACTTGTGGACATGTTTCCTTCACCTGCTGTGAGGAAGAAGAGGAAGGCTATAGCACACCTGTACTAAAGAGAAAGGAGAGACCTAGACCTACCACCCTGCCTAAAAAAGGTGCCAGAAAAAACACATGCACAGACATATATAATGAGTGTGAGTGTGTGTGTGTGTGTGTGTGTGTGTGTGCATTGCAATGGATTGGCACCACGCCTCATGTCTCAAGTCTCCTGGGCGTGTGAGCGTGTGTGTGTCATCCAATCAAAAGAAAAAGAAAGTATACAAGAATACAAGACTTTTCTTAAAAACATTAGTGTTGTGATAATTATTGACATGCTTATGAAAATTATTATTTTCATACATTTTCATGATTAAAAAAAAAAATTTTTTTTTAAAGTAGAAGTTATGTTTAGGTGGAGGCCTAGGCCTAATAACAGCACAGTCAATTACTTTAGTCCAATTACACCATGACAGTTTGTTATTAGGGCGGCACGGTAGCTTAGTTCTTAGTTAGCATTGTCACCTTGCAGCTCTAAAGTTCGGGTTCAATTCCCGCCCAGGTTCGATTTCCGCCTCTATGTGCATGTGAGTTTGCATGTTCCCCCTGTGCTATGTGGGTTTCCTCCGGGTACTCCGGTTTCCTCCCACAGTACAAAGACATGCAGATTAGGTGTTCCTCAGATAGCCCATAGTGTGTGCCCTGTGATGGATTGGCACCCTGTCCAGGGTGTACCCCGCCACATGCCCTAAGTCTCCTGGGATAGGCCCCAGGCCTCCCGCGGCCCTGTATACAGGATAAAGCGGTAAAGACGATGAGTGAGTGAGTGATATACTCAGAGACGGTTTAAATGGTCTTCATTACTTCATTACTTTTAACGAACGGTTTTGTGAGCTGTATTTGGCTTGGAGCATACCGCTGTTTTATTGTAGGTTTTGATAAAAAACAGTCAAAGCAACTTTATAGAAATCTGGATGTAGATTTCAATCTCTAATCAGCAAGCCAGGAGCGACGACGGGAAGTACCATTTCCCCGGAGATCACGTGAAGGAGAAAGCTTAAGAGGACCCGGACTCTGCATCTGCATCCATGACATTGGATAGTGAAAGTGTAAATCATTACTTTAGTACAAATGTATACTGTTAAGTGAGACAGTACTTTGAATGTGTTTTGTCAAACATTTACATTGCATTTATGTTTATAGCATTTGGCAGATGCCTTTATCCAGAGGGACTTGCTTTTTATCTCATTACACGTTGGAGGGTTAAGGGTCAACAGGGGCAACTTGATGGTACTGGGGTTCGAAGCTGGGATTTTCTAATCAGTAGTCCAACATCTTAACCATTGAGCTACTTCTGCCCCACATACTGTATTGTAAACATGTTGTGTTGTGTATAGGAGAGCGGAGATGAGCATAGGGAAGCCTTAATATGTACAGCAGTAGTTAGCCGGGAATGTGCAGTATCCAGGTGGGGTTATCTACTACAGCAAGGTCACGATTTCAATTAACTCACTATTAGTACATTAAATGGGAAAATGTTGATTCCTGTCTATTTCTTGCAACCAGGCACATTTTGATATACATACAGTATTACATTATGCTACATTGCTTTAAAATAGATAAATAGATATTCAACTATTATAACAACAAAGGAAGTATATTAAAAATAATGCATTTTTACATTCATTAATGTTAATCCTTTCAGTGTTAAATCTATAAATGGGAGCGGTTTCAAACAGGAGTGTGCTAGTACAGTGGGGCATAAATATTGTAGATACAAGCAACAGACTTCAGTAGAATTAAAGTGGCAGTGAAGTGCAGCATTGTCGAGAGTGTAAACTTTGGAAATAAATAGTGGGAGTGTAGCGGTAATGAACAGTGGGTGGTGGCAAGTTAAACTATTGCTCGATGAGTTATCCTAAGGCTGGCTCTCCACACAATGATGAGCCATTGTACTGTGTGATTGCGGTGTTACAAACAACCTCCTGTATAGCTCCTTTCTAGAGCAAAGCTGAATAAGTCTTTTACTGAAGGAGCTGTCTGTTTAACCAGAAGGTTATGGAGGGGTTGCTGTTTACTGCCCAGAATGACACTCCAGCCTCTGAGTTTACCTTCTGTTGTTGAAATGGACACCAAGGTATTTATAGGTGTCTACCTGCTCAACATCCTGACCCATGATGGACATGTAGTTCACCACCATCCCCTTGGTCTTGGCCACGTTGAAGAGCAGTGGTTCGTCTTACATGAAAGTTATTGATGCACCACAAAGTTGTCAGATGTTTCTGAAGATGGCAAGGATTGGACCAGTACTGAAAGTCTGCACAGGGTGAAGAGGAAGGGGAAAGCAATGGTGAACACTGTGGTGTTCAGCAGGCATTCAGACAGAAAGGTACTTGCACGGCCTGACCACGACTGCAGGTAGTCAGTGACCCAGATTATGGACATGCTTCTCAGCTTGTCTCTCAGCAGGAAAGTTTTGTTGGCATTAAATGTGCTCAATACTTCCAAGAAAGTGATTCACACTGTGGTGGTGGTGTTGTACTCCAGATGGGAGTGGGACTTTAGCAGTAGATGACTGCATGGTGCACACCTTTCTTTAGCAGTGGCTTCAGAAAAAATTGCTGACATGAGGTCTGGGATGATACAGCATAGTTCCATAGCATGTGAATATAGTTATTTATTAGTGTTACCAAATGGTCACAGATGTACTTTGTAAGTGTTAAGTTTTTTGACTATTATTTTCTGTACATTGTGGGTTTGGCGCTCTGGTATCCTTGTTTAAATTTCAAACAAATAAAAACTGCTATGCAATAGGGACTGTAGTGCAGTAATCCATTTTAATTGCTTTGCTGTGCACAGTGGATAATATTGAAGTATCCACTATCTGCAGACTTTCCTTTTTAAATTTAATGTGAGGAATGTACTGTAGGGTTTCAGCTCCTTGTCAGAGGTGAATCGAATCTTTAAGGATTCGGGTTGATTTTATTAAACTGATTAAAATTTATGACATACACTTTACCATCTATTATTTGCCCTACTGGCACACTTTAAATGATTATCTTTGGAATTGTCTATGAAATATAGAGAAAAGTATCTTTGTTCTTGTGAAGATGTGCTCTGGAGGTCAGCACGTGAGTCTGGACGGGTTGTGAAACTGTCTCTTCCTTATTCAAGGGAGATTCCTTTTGGCGTATCCCTGGTTATCCCTACAGGAATTCATTGAGCTGGATATTTTAGAAGCTCCCTAAATTCCTGAACGTTTCAATGATGTTTTTTTTTTTTTCAAATAGTTTTTTAAATATTTGTTTTACCAATGATCACAAATATTTACTCACTTACTCACCCATCTTCTATACCGCTTTATCCACTATTCAGGGTCGCGGGTGGCCTGGACCCTATCCCAGGAAGCTTAGGGCATGAGGCGGGGTACACCCTGGACAGGGTGCCGATCCATCGCAGGGCACACACACTCTCATTCACACACTACGGGCAATTTGGATACTCCAATGAGTCTAATCTGCATGTCGTTGGACTGTGGGAGGAAACCCACCAAGGATGAGGAGAACATGCAAACTCCATGCACACAGAGACGGGAATCGAGTCTGGCAGGGGATCCTTGTAGTTCCTTGTCGAATGACTTCAACTCCATCATTTCACTTATTTTAGCTTTACAATGTCTGCCACAACTACCCGATGATCTTGTGGCAACTTTTTTGGCGCATGGCACCTCACATTATCCTGCTTAGGGTTTAGGTGATCAAAAGTGCTATTGCCATTAAGGAGTGTACTTGGTCTGCAACACTGGTTAGATACCGTAGGTTGTTGGTATGCATCAAAGTAATACGTGCATTTGCCGGAAACCACGTTTTCCGAGCAGAAACCTCCCCAGTGTATCACAGTCTCTGCCGGCTTACCTTTTTCCCCGATTCTGGTGCCAGTTCTTCTTTTGGCAAGTAATGACCAGGTACCCTGTCATTTATAGCATGTAATTATTTTTTTTATGCTTCATTGGCCATTTCTGATGCTCATCTGGCCATTATAGGAACTTTTGGTGGTAGACAGGGGTCGGCATTGGCACTCTGACTGGTCTGCGAATGCAGTCCAACACCTTTCTGTCATATCCAACATTAATTTTTTAAAGGAAATTGTACTATAGTACCTCTTCTATGGGATCAGACCTCTACTATAAGATCAATTTCAACTTGGGTGCGCATGACTCGGTCAATATCCAATTTTCCTCCTTTTTGGTACGTAGGTACTAACCACTGTAGACCCGAGAACCCCTAAGACCTGACAATTTGGAGATGCTCTGACCCAGTTGTTTATTAATCAGATTTTGGCTTTTTCCTTTTTCCTTTTTCCTGCTTTTACTACTAGATACTAGAGATTTATATGCAAAAATATAATTGTAGTGTTAGAAATTGGTAATATTTGTAATATTCGTTTGGGTGGCTGGAACGGATTATTTGCATTTACATTATTTTCTATATTAAAGTGCGTTTTGCTATACGAAATTTCACAAAGACATAAAGTAAAACATGAAATAAATAGACATTAAGCCTCACTTAACCTTAATTTATGATCCCTCTTAGCATATTCTGCTTTAAAAACGAAACTGAAAGTGGCTCGCTACCGGATCTACAGTACAGTACGTGCTCCAAGAAGTACAAACAACCGGACGTATGGTCGCTTGTATACTGGAAATACAGAGATAAATTCCTTGCAAAATATTAGTTCTTACAGTTTAAATTCGCAAGGCGAGGCATTTGTATGCTGAAGTACCACTGTATATTCATAGGGATCATAGTGTAAAAGCTTTAAATTCTACTCTCAATACCTGTTTCAAGTTGGATCAGTTTTTTGATTTTGGGTGTTGACCCAGGTAAAAGTAGTGGTAAATGTGCAAAGCTCAGATGGATAGCAAAAACACAAATACTGTATAAGCTGATTCATCAGTTGTCAAACTGCCATTCGGGATAGTGCATGAAGCTGCCTGTGAGCTGAGCTGAATCTGTGGCAGATGGCTGAGCAGCGATCAAACTTTCTCCTCGCCATCAATTCATTCCAGAGACATTTTGTCAGGAAATACTCACTTGAATGCATCACATAATTTCTTTTAAGCCGCTGAGATTTGCCAAACATTCTAAACACATCCTTTGCACTCTGGTCAGTTAGTTTAGGGGACACAGTAATGAGTGAAATGAGTAATGGATTCTGTGTGCTGTCAAGTGGGATTTTGTTTTGACTAACTGCTATCCCAGGTGCTGTATTCCTCCGATCATATCTTTCAAGTCTCAAGATCAAGTTTCTGAGTGTGACTGTTATGGCTGACTGAATGTCAATCTGCACTGCTTGATCGTGTGACTTGATGTGGCTGACCCACTTTTGCATCCAGCTCAAGCAACTGCAAGGCTCCCGGCCAGTCGGCTCGGAGGTACAAAGGAAACCCAGACATGACCTTTCTATATTCCTTATACAGCACATTCTTTTTGCCTTTTTTTTTCCTTCTGAAAACACCGGCTAGGATCAGGGAAACTTAATGAGCTTCTGTAGCTGAGATTTACCCTGATTTTCTTTTGAGTGCTTGCTAGAAATGTTCAATTGTTGTAGGAATATCATTTTCAATTATTAGTTTGTTTGTTTTTGCAACAAAAAGTAATATATAAAAGAGTTAATAGCAGTGGGTGTTTTTAAGAAAATAATAAATGATCTGTTTGTGTAAAGCCTAGTTACTGTTACAACAGTAACAGTAATTATCATAACAGCATACAGTAGTTCATTTCAGTGTTTTATTCCAATTCTTAGTATTGATAAAGGCAGAATTTTTAAACATTCATTCCATCACCAATCTCAATCTTTTTCTTCCTCTTGAATAAAAAAAAAATGCAGCTTGTCATCTTACAGAAAAGAAAAAAAATAATAAAAAAAATAAGTGCACTATTACAAATTGCTGATACCCAGCCACTGGATGCAGTGCCAGTCCGAAGCCCTTAGAAATAGGGGAGCATCTGGCGTAAAACCTGTGCCAAGTTGTGTGCGGATCGCATGGTCCGCTGTGGCGACCCCCTAAGTTTCTTTCGGAAGCATATTGTAATATTCACTTTGTTGTGATATTCTGTCTTCTGAACAGAACATGAAATTTCTTCATGAGATTTACTCAGTACGTTCAGGATGTTTCTGCTTCCCCCCTCCGATGCACAAAAATCTTGATGACGGTCTGCAGAAACGACTTGTTTTTCTGGAGGCAAACTGGAAAGGAGCTTTCTCTATCATTTCTTTATAATACGAGTGTAGCCCAGTCTACATGAACATAACCTCTATCCTTAAGGAGTTAAGTGCTAGGAAAACAGTTGAGAGGTAATTATATCCGTGAGGGATGCCTTCTCATCCCCGCTGCCTTCTCACACCAGGAGAACTGTGATTAATTATAGTAGAAACATTTAATCTCTCACCACGGCACATTTACATTCAGGTAATGACTGTGAGGAATATTTACTTTAAACTGCTATGCCATGCAACACGAGCCCACGCTTGTTTATTATGCTCAGGCAAGTGCTAATGGAGTGAGTAGAGCTTTGCCAGACTCATGTGCAGTGCCAGCTGGGTGTTCTTCAGTTCCAACTGTATTTCCATTAGCGCTGGGGCAATATGTATCCTGAACAGTGCCACCATGATTGGCATGAACTGAGGAGAGAGGTGTGGCATTGACAGCTGTAGGAGGTGGGGCTGCAGATGTTGAGCGGCAAGGTTGAGTTTAATGAGTGTCTGGCGTATAAAGCACCTTAATTATCACATCCCAGTTCTGTCTGATGAGTGGCAGTGTGTCCTTTGGAAAATGGGGTTTGTGTTCATTAGTTATTTTAAAGCTAATGTTTTGTGCACGAGAGTAATGGATACAAAAAAATGTCAGTCATAAGTGTCTATGGCTACATACAAGGCTGTTGTTATGCTACGTGTTCATTTACATCAGTACTCAATCTTTTCTTACAGGTCATATGTAATATTTTCTGCACAGGCATACAGTCCCATCTGAAGGCAATGGAAAGGCTTATTGGAATGCCAGTAGTTTTGGTTTGAGGTCAAACGATAGATGAGACAAAAGATCTGAATTCCATCTTTCATTTCCTGATACATACAGTACATCTAGATGTGTTAAATCATTCGGACCCAACACCTTGACCGTGGACCTGTTCTGGGCCGTGGATTATTTGGTAATGGGCAGCACATGAAGAATTATTATTAACTATTACATAGTATACTATTATTATCAGAGGTGGAAAGAGTAATAAAATGTTGTACTTAAGTAAAAGTACTGTTACTTTAGTGAACTTTTACTGAAGTAC
>JAQQZT010000016.1:12782134-12796292 GCA_030068275.1 Clarias platycephalus | reverse complement strand
AAACTACTTTAAAAAGTAGAAGTACACAAAAAATCTACTCAATTACAGTAATGCGAGTAAATGTAATTCATTACTTTTCACCTCTGATTATAATTATAACTATGGCTCTAGGACACTAGCACGCCATTAGAACACCTAAGCAGCATGAGATTTTGAGATCTCAAGACATTGAGGATGCAAAATTTTGGAGGGATTTTTGATATCTCAAACAGGTCAGCCGTGATGATGTCTTAAACTTATGCCGAAAAGTGATTCATAAATTTCTGTGTGACATTATATTGAGTAACATCACATTGAAGAACATCATATTGAGTGACATCACATTGAGCAGCATCATAGTGTGATGCTTTTTTTTCCAGCACCCATGGCTTTTTAGAGGTCTTAACACAAAATTCCCCTAATTCTACAATTATGTCATAATGATATCGCTAAAAATCACAGCCGCCGCTACTGGGTTCACCCTCTGACTGCACAACGTCGGACTAAAGGAAGTTTTTTAGGGTTTATGAAGAAATGCGAATATTTCCCGCATTTTCCTATGTATAGCATGTAGGATCATGGGATATATCCGGTCCTCCGAAGCGTAAAATGAACGTGGAGAAAACGCACCAGAAGCGAACTTGCGTTCGTTGGGATTTGAACACCAAGAAAAAGCTGCATGCAACGTTTTTTTTACGCCATATAAACGCGCAGCCGTACAAACGCACGTCACCCATGCCCGTGTGAACACTCTCATTGACTCCTATGTGTAGAAAACCCTCTGCGCTTCATCCGCGCTCACCGGACGCTACGAACGCCAGAAAAACGCTCGATTTTAACACCCGCGTGAACAAGGCCTTAAACATATGTTAACATGCTCAAAAGTCACACAGGTTGTGTGGGAGCCGATGGCGCAGGTGCTTGGGCCCGCTCATCGTTACTTGCAATTATATTTATTTTATTATTATTATTATTATTATTATTATTATTATTATTATTAATTTCTAATTAATATAATATGTATTTATTTTTATTTTCCTTTTATTGACTATCAGAGTCTACAGAATGTTTTATTTAAAAAAAACTCAGATCATCTTCCATTTGCTTCCGTCTGTTCCTCTTTCGGTCCATGGTAAATTGTCTTGCATAAAACTGGTCCGTGGTGGAAAAAAGGTCAGAGACCACAATGTTAAACAACTAAGAACATGCTGCTTTTTGTTTTAAACAACTAATTTTAAAAGTTTTGAAACATCTTACTGACAGTTGTTCTTTTTGCCCAGTTGTACCCTGTTAGACAAATTGTAAACAGTTAATATTCTTGAATGTATACGCTTTGATTGAGCCCGGAATTTTGCATGTGATGACTGCATTTGTTGTTAAAAAGCATTTAGGACAATAAGAACAGTATGTAATGGTGAAAATATTGTGAGCTGTGAGAGAAACCCGATAGTGTGATGGAGTGGACTTGCATTGCAGCTTCTGTATCAGGTTCTCTAATCTTTTATTGGTGACGTAACCCCGGAAAGTATTAACAGAATGAATTTAGAAGTTTAGCCAAAAAAAATCTGTTTGCCAATTTAAAGAGAAATATATCCAAGCTAACTGGAGTAAGAGAATGACCCAAAAACACTCCTAACACAACAAACGACTTCATCAGGGGGATAGTGGAACGTTTTAGACTGGTCAACTCAATCACCAGTCCTTAAACCAATTGAGCATGCATTTTACCTCCTGAGCAAAAGACTGAAAGGAGAAACCGCCAAAACAAACAACAGATGAATAAAGTTTTGGTCCAAGCCTGGCAAAGCATCACAAAACAAAAGGGAACCGTTTGGTGATATCAGTAGGTTGCCAGTTTAAAAATAGTGTAACCAAAAAAAAAGTCCCCGTCCAAATAAAGTCCCCATTACAGAAGTGACAAATTATTAGGCTGCATCAAGCCAAGAAAACAACTAAGGAGATTTGAAATTACTGGAACGGGATTACAAACCTTTCAACTCATTATGAAAACCTGGAGGGATAGTGCTGAGCTGTCAACTTCGTGGAAGAAATCTGGTCGGGGAAAAAAAAAAAACATTAATGGAGATCATGTAAACACTTGGAGAAGTTGCGTGGTAAAAAATCAATAGCAAAAACCATAGCTATGTTTAATAGTGAAAGTAAAAAACATTTCCATATGCACACAATGCAATGCGAACTGGACTGGATAACTGTCCAGTGTGTCTGTAAGAGTGAGGCTAATCATACAAACAAATGAAGTCGGGTGATGACCCGAATGTACTGAATGACCTGGGTATCACATCAAACCCATAATCTAATTTCTAATTTGGAATTAATTACATTAAGAACACAGGTAAGGAAAAAATTGCAATCATTCTCAGTAGAGCTTTACATTATCTGTATACAGTAAATAAAGGTTTTGTCTGTACATTGGTCAAAACTTGCTCTTTCAAATATATCTTTACATTTTATATATAAGGACACGAAACCAGTCTCCGAAAAAATTTATAATTTCCTTCTAGGGAGTTGGGTATTAAGAGGGAGAATTAAGCCTTGCTAATCTTAATGCTGATTTTAATCACACATTGTGATAGACTAATGTTAGCTAGTTAAATAACACATGCTAGAATAATAATACAATTATCCCTCTAATTACAATATGTTAGTCAAATGGATTTTTGCTAGAGGTGTAACATTAGATAAAATAATAAAAGTTAAGGCACAATTAGTAGACATACACTTTTTTGGTAGAACTTTAAATAGACACTCTATAAAAAATAGCCTTGACTAAGAAGTGAGTGTTACTTGAATATTTATCTTTTCCCCCCTCAGTGGTTGACAGACTGTTCCCTAAGCAGTCTCTCTCCATTACGGATTCTGAGCACGCATCTAACGCTGTGGAGAACCTGGAGGATGTAGATGAGTGTGAGAGATTTGAGGGACAACGCTGCCTTCACATCTGCATCAACACTTTGGGATCCTACAAGTGTACATGCCACCCCGGATATACCCTGATGCAGGATGGACACACATGTGAACTTGGTATGCTAATCTTCTCATAATGGATTTTTAAATATTGGGTTTAGATATTGTAAAGATTTTTATCCAGGTTACTGATTTGCCTAGCAGTAATTCAAACTTTTTTTTATTATCTACAGATTTTAACTTTCTTAACACTGATTTTGTCAAAAAAAAAAACAATTCTATGTTTTAAATGCCAAACTTGATTTAATTTGCACTTTACAAAAAAAAAGAAGAAAAAAAGTGCAGTACTTAGATGCATCTCTGGATGTGCTGGGACACATCATCAGTGATGTTTCCTGAGATCATCGGGTGTTTCGGGTTTCACATCAGACACCCTCTCTCAGGTGATCCAGCCGGGGTTGATCAAGCCCCAACTTGTGTCCCAGCAGCACTGGCCCACTTTGCGGACCTCTTGATCCAAATCCACCTTCTATGATGGACTTGATGGCTCTCCTCTTTGCAGCTCCTATGATTCCAAGCCTGGCAAAGATCTTGCACAGGGAGCGAGCGGCAAAGCCTCTGCACCCTACTTCTATGGGCTCACAGCAAGCCTTTCAGCCCCTCCTCCGGCAGTCTTCTATGAGCTCCTGGTACTTGAGCCGCTTGCGCTCATTTGCCTCTTCCATGCGGTCCTCCCACGGGTCTGTCAGTTCGAACAAAAGAACTTGATTGGAAGATGCAGATGTTAAAAGCCTATCGGGTCTCAACGTGGTTGATGTTTTAAATTCTGCGAACTTGAACTGCCTGCCCAGGTCAACCCACAGCTCCCAGTCTGATACCGATGAGCATCAGCATGTGACCTTCCTCTTCAGCGCTCCTTCCCACCTTGTCCATGCCACCTGCTGCCACATGCTCACCGCCTTGCTGGCCCTCACCTCCTCAAACCTCCTCCTCCTCTAGGACCAAGTCACGTCTCGCCTTGCCCTGAGCCGTGTTGTACTGTGGCTTTGGGATTGCTCCCAGTCCTGCTCACCCTGTTGCCACTGTGCCCACAAGTGCCTTGTGTCTCAGCCGAGACTCTGCCAACTCCAGTCCCTCTCATGCTCTCCACTTCCTTCCCGTTCGCATTTTAATGCCTGCTGCTGTTACTCTGGAATCTCCAGAGCATTGGTAGACTAGTGCCTCTCTTATACGAGAAACCCTGAACTCCTCCTCCAGGCTGCTGATGGGAAGCTGAAGCTTATAGCTCCTGCCATACAGTGCTACACTAGTTAGACTGCGAGGCAGTCCAAACCATCTTCGGAGATGGCAGCTGATCTTCCTCTCCAGGGTCTCTACTGCAGACATAGACACTTCGTACACCAGCAGTGGCCAAAGGATCCGTGGCAAGATGCCATGCTGGTATATCCATGCCTTGAATCTGCCAGGTAAACCAGACTTGTCTATTGCCGAAAACCAAGCTTCAAGCTTCTTAATCGTTGTCTGGACTGACGCGGTGTCTCTGAGGCTGCAGTCAAAAACCTTACCTAGGCTGGTTTCTCATTGATTGATGATATTATTACGCCATCCACTGAGAAGCGAAACTTGTCTACCACTTTCCCTCTCTTCAGTACCATAGACCTGGATTTTGTTGCTTGAAGCTCATTCTATCCCAATGCTCCCTGATGTAACTCTCTGCCTGAAGTTACTGTAATAATCCAGAATAAGATCCTTGATCTTACAAGGTATATGGTGTCGGTCTAGAGTCGTCTCAACCAGCTTGTGGGGGATTGACCCATATGCATTGGCAAGGTCCAGCCAAAGCACAGCGAAATCTCCATTTTCCTCACGTGCTTCCCTTATCAATTGTGTGACCACTCTGGTATATTCCAGGCACCCTGCCACTCCAGGAATGCCACCCTTTTTCACTGATGTGTCGATATAATCATTTTTCAGTAGGACGTCTGTCATCTTTCTAGCTAAAATGCTAAAGAACATCTTGTCCTCCACACTGAGGAGTGAGATGGATCGGAACTGCTCCAGTTTTGTTGAATTCTCCTCCTTAGGGATCCAGACGTCCTCCGCCTGCCTCCACTGTTCTGCGATAATCCCTCTTCGCCAAATCACTCAGTCTTGGGCAGCGATTGTATACCTTATTCGGTACTTGACTGGGACCTGGAGCAGAACTCGCTCTGGCTGCTGTTACCACCTCTTGAACTTCTTGCCAGGTGGGTTCTGAAGTGTTGAACTTCACTAGTGGTGCTGGTACCTTCAAGAGGGCTGTCTGTCGCCCTAGTTCTTGCTTTCTGTCTGGATCGCTCAGGGTGTTGTGCAGGAAGTGATCTACTGTACCTCTTCCTTAGGGCAATCCAAACGTCTGCTGCGCTTCTCTACCAGCAACCTTTTTGTGAAACCAAAGGGGTCAGCTACAAATGAGGTTCGCTTCCTGTCTCTTTTAACTCTACATCTCCCATGCCATTCTGCTCTGCGCAGCGTCATGAGCTTCTTCCTAATAATCTGCCAAAGCTCAATGAGAGATGGCTTCTCCTCCTCAGCTGCTCTCCTGAACTGCTTTGTCAGAATCCGAAGCTCTTTTCGGAGGTGATGGATCTCATCTGACCTGAGGTTCCTGGTATAGGTACGTTTGCTCAACTTGTGCTCCTCTATGACGAACGTCTCAGTTGCGAAACTTGTGATGATTGTGGTCAGATTTAGGCATATATATTATAGGGATAGTTCAGGTATATAGCTTAGAACCTACCAAAAATGTGAATTTAATGTATTTGAATTATGTTATTGTACTGTATATGCAACTATGTATTTTTTATATAGTATTTTATCTTTTTAGATTTTGCCAGGTTTTTCTTTGCACTTACTTGCAGTAAAATGTGCATTAAATACAATTTTAAAAGTTACATTTACAAAAGTAACATTTAAACTGAAGCAGTATGATCTTAAGGAATACTGGGGAGAGCATCAAGAAGTATGTTAAAGTTTGTCGCAGCTCATTCACATGAAAAGTCAAGCATACTTGAACATTTAAAATGTAAAAAATTTATAAACAAAAAAAAAATTGTAGGTGTTGCATGTTATTTGTAAGTTAATCGTGGCGTTCTTTAGATGGTCCGTGCCTCTTTGTACTTTAAATTGCAAACATAGGCCAAATTCATACAACTTGCTACAACTGAACTGTCACCCTTCCCAAGCTATGACAATGAAACAAGAATTGGCATGGCTCTTTCTTGTTACAAACTGCTATGAACATCATGGCCACCCTCTTTATCAGGGGGAGTCACCGGCCGTATTGGCTGGAGCGATGCCCAAACAGTGCAGTGCTAGCTAACTACTTCGGGTGGCTGCATTTCAAATAGATAATAATGCACTATGTAGGGTGGTAAAATGCTTTATTTCCAGGTTGTGCACAAAAAAAGGAAGGTTGAAGCGATCCGAGGTTCAGCTCTAGACCTAGACTTAGCTATTGAATATATATTGTAGATTATATACTATTTTTGCACAATCTGGATTTAAATGTTGATGGGTATCCAGGTGTCCATGGGTATACAGGTTATTGCTAACAGGTGAGCTCACCAGGCATGAATGAAAAGCTCTTTAATATTGTATGGTCCGTTATTAAAAAGATGTAGCAAGTCTTAACAAAGTGTTGGGTTCGAGAGAAATAGTAGCAGCTCTTGACAGGCCTTGAAAAATCACAGCAAATCCTGAGGTTTCATAGGTACAGTACTCCATAAATAAATTGTGAAAGTCCAGAGTGAGCTGTGACGGTTTGGCATGTACTGTATTTGGCATGGTCTGTAGCAGAGTTGAAAGCAAATTGTACAGTAAGTAATTTGTGTGTGCATTGTAACATTTCATGACTAATGCGTAGCTAATTCATAGACGTTTAAGCCATGTGATGTCACAGAGTCGAGCGACCGTCATGCTGTTTATGTCCTTTTAACTATCCTGGCATTCTGCTAAACAAACTAGCATCATGTCTCAAACTGCATACAGTATGCATGCACTATTACAGTATATTATATTAATGGATACTAACTGGTGTTCCAGTTTTCTATTATGATTAAAAAAAAAAAACTTCTTGTTGGATTCAAACCCACCAAAAGGTCTGTTTAGTGTACTACTCTTTTGGATTTATTAGATAGGAAAATTCTATGAATGAACATAAGGTCAGAGACACAGCTCATGGCAATGGTCACAGTAGTGGCAGGAGGTTTTAAGGACCAACAGAACAGCTTGTCAATCTGTTCAACATCGCTGTGCATAAAATTTCAAATTTTACGTTTCGACTTGGAAACCTGACAAATGTCACATTTAATAATCCACATGCACTTATAGTATGCAGACGAGTATATGAACAATGGCACTTGTGTTGCTTCTGCAACCGAAGCCATGCTTCAACTATAAACTAGACCTGGCTTCATTTTGCGCTTCGCCACACTTTCCCAGCAGGAATTATATTCCTACAACAACAAGTCTATAGTGCGTCCCATTTCAGACACACCTGAGTTTTCGAAGGCTCACCCTTCCCAACAGAAGGGTAATTCAGTGCTAGGAATATTCCTTTGGCTTTTAGTCACTATCAATGCACATTTTACTGATGTCATAGCATGTTTAAATATTACAGTGGTCTTGAATACCAAATCTGAGATTTAAAAAACATCTACTGTAAGGTGGTCAAAGCTTGAGGTCACAAAAAAAAATGTATGTTGTCCATTTGGGGTCATTTGTAAAACATTATGACATTTCTCATTAATAGTAAAGCACATTAAATAAGGCTTAAAATCGTTTCCATACAGTAGAACGTAGACATTATGTGACAACTTGGGTCACCATGATGTACTACAGTACTTCTAAACATATTCCAGTGTGTATGTACTCAGTTTCTGTTGTTACAAAAATGGTAATAGTGCTGATAATAAGATCTTCATATGAAGGACATGATATGTTTTATGGTCCAGCTTAACGCAAGTGAAAGTAAATCATAATACCTTTGCATTATAGAGCAATATTTCCGAAGCAGTTTAAATCCTGCCTATATGGAACAGTGTCAGCTGTGAAGCGTTGATAGATTTAACTCACCATATGTAATACTTTGAATGCCTGAGGGAGGTGTTCTGTTTGAAATGCATGTCTACATGTTGATGAAATGCCTGGGCTAAATGCTTTCAAGAAACATAAATGTCTATGTTTGTTATGAACAGCATGCTGTGAATGCTTTTCAATTTATTTTATTTCTTAGGGACGGAATTGATTTCCGATTTTAGATATGACTTCATCTGTGTTTATGATACTCACTATGGTCGAGTTGGCGCATTCCTGCTTCAAAATTTTTTGAGCTTGTGCTCATTATGAAAATACACAAATACCTAGGAAAAAATTATAAACTTTGTAAAGTATCCTACTTTATCCACTGACAGGGGTTTGTGCTCATTTGTTCCTGTTCCATTTGCAGTAAATCTAAAAATGAACAAAGTCTACAGTATGTGTGATGGAGTTATCATAAGTCGTCGGGGTTGTTTTGGCCTCCGTGGAGATGTGATAGCATGCTGGAGGGATGATTTCCTAAATTATAACAATCAGCGCAGCTGTTATGAAATTTCCCGCTTGTTCATCTTTCATCTTACAGAGAACGCTGAGGAGGACAACAGAGTGACAGAAGAAGAAAACGTGTTTACTTTGGCCACACCACCTCAAGAGACGACCCAAATCTATGTACAAGATCCATGTGAAGGTATGATGATGCAACATTGTTCCTTATATACAGTACAGTGCATCTTAAACAATTAGAATATCAAAAAATACAATAGAAATTAAGAAACAAAAAGTTTTTTTTGTAGAATCATTACATATACAGCATATTTTTTCAGCCTGTTTTTTTGGTTTTGATTTAATTTTGATGATTACGGCTTAAAAAACTTATGGAAATGAAAAATCCAATATATTAAATGATTAGAATATTTCCCAAGATCAATCAGAAAAGAATTTGTAAAAAGACATGTCCGAAAAGTGGCCCAACACCAGCAGCTTACATGGCACCCCAAATCAGTGACTGTAGATCCTTCATACTGGACAAGCAACTTGGATTCTGTATGGCAACTTGGATTCACCCTTCCTCCAGACTCTGGAACCTTGATTTCCAAATGAAGTTTACTTAAATTTGAAAGAGGACTTTGGACCACTGAGCAATGATCCAGTTCCTTTTCTCCTTAGCCCAGCTAAGATGCTTCTGATGTTGACTCTTCTGAGGTTCACTTACTTCCTGAAGACGTCTGTGCATGGTGGCTCTTGATGCATTGACTTCAGCCTCACTCTACTCCTTGTGGAGCTCTCCCAAGTTCTTTAATCAACGTTGCTTGACATTTTTTAAAGCTGCAGTTATATCTGTTGCTTGTGCGCCTTTCCTTACCACACTTTCCCCTTCCAGTCAACTTTCCATAGATATCCTGTGATATAGCACTTTGAGAAAAGCCAGGCCTTTCAGTCTATGATTTATTCAACTTAAGACAATCATTGACACCCTCAATAAGGAGGGTAAGCCACAGACACCCTTTCCCTCCTTATGGAGGATATTGATTATTGTCTTCTGGACAACTGTCAAGCCAGCAGTCTTCCCCATGTATTTACATGTACTGAAGAGACAGAGATATACGGTATAAATACACCTGCATTTATGACATTTCTATCATTTATTCAACTTAATTATTTGACGAAACATCATAAATGCAGATGCTTTGTGTTTTTTTCAAAATCAGATATTAGATATTATCTACTGATTTGATGAAATTGGGACTCCTCCGCATTTATGAAAAGATGTTCATTATTGGTGCATAAATGGCAGACACTCTTAGAAGTGGTCTATGAAATCTAGGGGGGCAGTAAATCAGTAAATGTAAGGAATACTGTTTTTAAGGTTATTCATTGCTCCAGGACAGTTCTAGAGATTTGTTCAATCTGTGACGCTCCCATCATTCAGCAAACATTGCATAGGCCTCTTTTTTATGCAAAAATGAAAGTTCGGTATCATTGATTTAGTTTAAATCCACCATGCCACAACCTCCTACTCCAATTGTCTTAGTACAGCAGTATCCTAGGTGGTTTTCCTCATCCAGGCCAAAATCACAATCCTGAGGTCTGTAACAGCATTTCCTAATCCCCCCCAGCCCCCCCCCCCCCTCTCCCCCCCCTATGACAAGCAACAATCTTGCCTTTGACCAGCTTGATGATCTGTATATTCCCAACATCAACATGAGATGTCTGCAACCCTTGCATTTTGTTGTGTTTGATTCAGGCAAATTGCTAATTTAAGGGTTTACATACATTATGATTCATTTCCTTTGCTAAAAACAGAATAATGGCACAGACTCTCTAATTCCAAAGTCTTTTGAAAGTAATAGGGATCGGTTTATGTTTTGATCTCGAAAAGACCTTTTATATTTCTAACATAAAGACATTTAGTAGCAGCATCCTTAAAGTTCTGTAAATTGTGAGTTTGGTCTTCTGAGGATTGGACTCAATGTTTACACAGCGTCCACCCATACTGTAGATGCTTACTCAAACTGAGATCTAGAGCATTTAGAGGCCAAGCCAACACCTTGAACATGCTTAATTCCTGAGCAATTAGGGAATACAGTTGCCATGAAAAGGCATACTGGGCTTGCAACAGTGTTTAGGCAGGTTGTATGAGTTAGAGTAAATCCACATGAATCCACATGACTCAAGGTTTCCCAGCAGGATATTACCCAAAGCATCACACTGCTTCCCTCGGCCTGCCTTTTCTTGTATAATGCATCCTGGTGCCCTCTCTTTCCTGGGTAGATGACTCACACGCACCCGGCCATCCACATGGTGTAAGAGAAAATGTGATTTATCAAAACCAGGCCACTTTCTGATGCTCAGGTGCCCACTGTAGGTGCTTTGGGCAGTAGACAGGGATCAGCATGAACCCTGTGACTGGTTTGCTGTAATAAGATGTGTATTCTGACATTTTTCTACCACAGCTAGTATAAACCTTTTCTTCTGTGGGATCGGAGCAGAAGAGCTAGCCTTTGCTCCCAATGAGCATCAATAAACCTGGGTTCACATGACCCTGTTACAAGTTGTCCTTCCTTGGACCACTTTACTTAGGAACTAAACAACTACATCTTGGGAACATCCCACAAGAACTGCTGTTTTTGAGATGCTCTGACCCATTCATCTAGGCAAACTAATTTGGCCTTGGTATGCTTGCCCATTTTTCCTGCTTCAAAAACCTCAGCTTTGAGAACTGACTGTTTACTGGCGGTATGACATAATCCACTTTTTTGACATGTGCCATCATGATGATAATCAACATTTTCAGTGGTAATCAATCAGCCTGATAATCAGGTTTTAATGCTATGGCCGATAAGTGAAAACAGTTCATAATGGAAATACTTAACATAAATATACTGTTTTTATTGGTTAATTCGAAATATATATTGGGTATTATATATTAGGTATTTCGAAATATTTTACAGCTTGTATTGCCTTAATTCATGGCCTGTGCTGAAGGGATTTCCAAGGTTTAATAGCTGTTTTTTTTATCCTGGAGATAACTGGCAGATATTCAGACCAAATACAAGCCATTTTTATTTAGCCCATATCAAATTTGCATTCATGCTGCCATTTAAAAAAAATGCTTTAGATATATATATATATATATTTTTATAATATTATATAATTTTATATTATAAGATGTCATAATACAAATGGCTTTCTTAATCCTTATCGACGTTTATAAGCTGCCAACATATTCAGTCATACTGTATATACTGTAAGGAAACACTACATCAGTTCTATATCTTTCTCCATCCATAAGATGTATAGTTTCCATTAGACAAGCACCTTCCTGAAGTCCTGGTGCAACTGGGTTTAATGTACAGTACATCTGGGTAAAAGACCACTGGCAACTGTTCAAAAGCCTGAAGGTTTAATGGGTGCGTGTGTCACGTCTGCGGCTGAGCAGGGTCTCCAGTGGCCCAGGCTGTCGCTCTTGATCCCTCTCCCACCTCATCTGGCCAACACATCATCTCCCTAAACCCAAAACCAGCCTCATCTATGCCTTCGAAGACTGTGCCTAATGAAATAGATGTTTGTCGGTATTGGTCACATATTTTTTTCCCTTTCCCTTTCAAATTGAACTTCTCAGTCACGTTTTTACCCATTTCAAATGTTTTTAGTGCTCATAAAGTCTGTGACGGCATTTTTTTTTTTTTCTCTAATGCACCATGGCAGTATTCTATTAAATTCTGATAGCATGAGGAAATGCCATTATGCCATTACTACAGAAAGAAAACCTAAATAGTGGTTTTGCTCCTGCACTCATTATTGTTTTCTGTTTATCCCAAGTATTATTATTTTCCTCTGACATCCAGGTAAACTGTGAAATAATCAGTGCTGTTTGTTTTCTGTAGGTAATGGCCCATGCTCTCAGCAATGCTCAGCTGTGAATGGACTGGCCCGCTGTTCCTGTTTTCCAGGATTCTCGCTGAATTCTGATGGACGGACGTGCGAAGGTGAATTGGCAGTAGAGCTAATCCAAATACTACCTGCTTTCAGTAAAAATGCCATGCATTAGTACAGTGATATCTTCTACATAGGCCACATTCTCATTGGAGGCAGGTCATCATTGAGAAGCAGAGCATTATAGTGTAGAGGCTTTTCATCACCGGAAACCGTTCACATTTCACACGAGAAGCTTTCGGATTCAGTGAGCCATATCCTGTTAACTCAACTTCTTCGGCTCTAATATTAAAAAAAGCGACTTTAGCTTTAGTACACATTTTTATATCACAGGGAATTTAAGGCTGGAATAGTGATGGAGAAATGGCCTCCTTAGTGGTGAAGTTAACGTTTGGAAAACAAAGTAACGGAAAGCCGTTTGAAATCTTTTACATGCCAAGTTTTACAGTACATTAGGGAGGTGCTAATAAATTACCTGCCTACTGTTGGTTTGGAATGTAAACCGATCCAGCAGTACAGTATTTTGCTGTCGGTCCTGCAGCAGCTCAGGTTTCTGTCTGACGTTGTACAGCACCTTTACGATCTGTAATGAGAGGAGCTGCCCTGCACACAATTTCAGGTAAATACAAAGAGATTAAGGTCTACTAAGTGTGTTTGCAGTGTATAATGTCATGGCTTTCAGTGTTGTGGGATCTGATCCAGCTATTCACAGTCATAAACTAGTCTTAATTCACTGCAGGGTATGTGTTTAAATAAAGAACAACTTGTGTTTCTTTGTTTTCATGTATGTGGAGGATCTGTGGAAGCTTTAGACATAATGAATCTGGATGGATTCTGCTGAAAAGGCTGCATTCATGCAAAGGACACTTTTCCTTACTCTCTCTCTCTCTCTCTCTCTCTCTCTCTCTCTCTCTCTCTCTCTCTCGGAATTGCTCCCATATGCTCGAGTACGGGTGGGCCGAGAGCTTGATTTGGTTTGAGTAAAACAAACAGCAGGTTTAGGTATCCTGGTAGTAGAGCCAAATACGTTTGTCACACTCGAGGAAACAGGAAATAGATGCTTTATCTGCCATATACTGATATTACATTTCATACAATTTGAGGTAACGTCTGAGAAAACTTCATTATTAGACTGGAGGGAAGACAACGACACAATGTAGATCCTATCTATTGGCCATTGTTATCCTCCCATCGCAAGGCAGCATCTGGTCCTTCTTATAAACCCATAGTCACATGCTAGAAATTATATGTAATAAATCCATAAATATTACAGACACAAGCGATTTCAGTGTAAACGATATGTTAACTGCTTAGTTACGTAATTATACCGTTATGTAGGTTTACCTTCTCAAACATAAAAGAACATTATAAGGAGTCATGTGAAGTGTGGAAACATCTGCGTGTGTGTGTATCCTCCACCCATCTACTGTGTGTACCATAGATGTGGATGAGTGCAGCAGGGCCACACACACTTGCTCTCCCAAAGAGATGTGCATGAACTTGGAAGGTTCCTACCAGTGTGTGCTTCTGAATGACAGGTGCGACGTGGGCTTTATACACAACCAGAATAGAGATTGCGTGGGTAAGATGGCTTAGCCATTTCATCACTATATTGCACTGCTGGTTTGCCAGACTTTATTTCCACATATACACGGATGCATACGAACACACACACACACACACACACACACACACACACACACACACACACACACACACACACACACACACACACACA
>JAQQZT010000016.1:12754880-12773526 GCA_030068275.1 Clarias platycephalus | reverse complement strand
TGGTCATATTTAAGCGACCACTTTGATTTCAAGCACAACAAAGGGAACAGATTTATTATGTAAGTGTGTTCCATCCCACCCGCCCCCACCCCCACCCCCGCTGGTAAAAAATAAAGTACTTTTTACTTTTACCTGAGTAGATTTTTATAAGGGTAACTTTACTTGTACTTCGGTAAAAGTTCACTAAAGTAACAGTACTTTTACTTGAGTACAAAATTTGATTACTCTGTCCACCTCTGTCTCTAACAGCATTCTGTGGACTAGTGTTGGGATGTTTTTGAGACTACAAAGCACTTCTGAAATTTAATAATATTCATAATAGCAGCAGTTAAATGTTGTAAATCGAAATGTCGTTTTACAGTTTTCATTTCCATCTTACCACTGGCTGTCTTTCAGACGTTGATGAGTGCAGAGTTGTGAGAGAGCCGTGTACGGAAGGTTTTAACTGCGTGAACACTGTGGGCTCCTATACCTGCCAGCGCAAGGTTATATTATGCAGCCGAGGATATCACTCCAGCCCTGATGGTTCACGCTGTGTCGGTGAGCATACACACATATATATACACACACACACACACACACACGTGCGCACAGATGGTTTAGGTAATAAAATGAGTTCTCATACCTCAGGTAATGGAATCAATTTATTCTTACATCTTATATTAATGTTACGGCTGGTTAGTGTTTTTTTTTTTTTTTGCACATACAGCAGAAACTGAACAACAGAAATGTAGTATTATAGTTGTTGTTGTTGTTGTTTATTTTTCGAAGTAGTAGGAGGATGATTTATTTAGTTTATTTCCTTAAATATTTGATATAGATTTGAATATTTTTTTAACTAACATTGTTTTTTTTTGTATCAGTTAATGTTAACATGCCGTTAAGTAAAAGTAATAGTAACAAAGTAAAAATGTACTATAAGTTACATTTAAAAGCTTATATAAAACTTTATAAAGCTTCTTTATATTAAATTTTATTTTAATTTAATTTAATTTAATTTAATTATGTAGATTCACTGAAAGAAATGTGAAATTTTTTTCCTGCAGTAAGATAAAATAAAAAATGTGTTGTTTATGTAATAACCTTGTTTCCGGTAATATTACAGTGATGTTAAATGGTGTGTGAGGTGTAGCAGGTCTGATATGTTTGACTGTGTCGTGCTCTGTATGCAGATGTGGATGAGTGTGTAACAGGAACACACCGCTGTTCTGAGGGACAGATCTGCCACAATCTCCCTGGCAGTTACCGATGTGAATGCCAGTCGGGCTACCAGTATGATGCCACTCGCCGTCTTTGCATTGGTAAGTTTTACACACACCTGCACTTGCCCAATATTGCTCCGTGCACAAACTCAAGCATCCTGCACAAAACCCTGGCTTAATAAAGCCCAATTAATATAGAGGAACGAATTGGAATGCTCACTGCACCCCCTCTCCAAACATCAGAGTGCCATACCTCAGAAATGCTCTTGTGGCTGAAAGAGCACATCCTCACAGCCATAAACCTTCCAAGAAGACTGGAGGGGAATAAATGTTAAAGTGGTCATTTAAAAACCAAATATTAAAACCAAGTGTGATGCTTAGGTGTCCAGAAACCTTGGGCCTACTATATGTAGTGTTCTTAAGATTAGATATTATTAATTATTATTATTTAGTTGCAAAGTACACCGTTATACATATATTAACTGATTAATAATAATAATAAGTTTATTTTATATAGCGCCTTTCAAGAGACTCAAGGCCGCTTTACAATAACAGAAATATTTATACATAGAAAGAGACAATTATATATTATATATATCTTTGCATTCTGTGAGTTAAACAAAGTAAAAACAATACCTAAATTGACCAAAAAAACAATTAGTAAACGAAATAGTTATATTGTCAGAATATTAAACAATATCACATGAGAGAGTGCCGTTGTACTGAATATCAGCACCCCTGTGATTCTGTTGTAGGGACAATAGATGAGTTCCAGGGATCACAGCTGTGCTGATATTCAGTATAACAGCACAAACTCGAATGTGATAGTTCTGCAATGTGTTTATTATCAAGAGATTCAATTCGGATTAGTTTTTATTTAATTTAATTTTATTATTTAACTAGTTATTTTGCTCAACCAACACATATGCTTCAATGACAAATGGAACGAGTGTTAAGTCTCTCTGTTCCTCGGCAGATGTGAATGAGTGCTGGCGTTACCCAGGGCGTCTTTGTTCTCAGACATGTGAGAACACCGTGGGCTCTTATAAGTGCTCCTGCACCACAGGCTTCTCCCTTGCGTCTGATGGCAAGAATTGTGAAGGTGTGAATTTTTTTATTCTTTTATTAAACTGCAGTCATGACTCATTCTGTTACCCGTGAGGTATTTTCATAGGTGCAGGGATTTAGTGATTTGGTGACTTTCCATTTTCTTTCTACAGTAAAGTTTTTAAAAGAGGTGCAATTCAATTCCCTCGATTTTAAAGTTACAAATTAGCATGTTTTAGGGACGTTAAAGTAATTAAAAAAAGACATGACGTTTTATTTATGAAGAATTTCATTTATAAACATGTAAATGTGTTCCAGCTTGTAAACTGTGTAAAAATTATTCAGGCAACACATATGGAATGCACATAAAGCATACATTTCTTCCTTCAAAAATAAACATGCATACTGTACAGTACAGTATGTCTGGATCTCTGTGTAGATGTAAGAATAGAAACAACACTAGCTATAGAAAATAGTGTAAATAATAAGGGATATTAAAATAAAAACTATTATTTCCACTGTTGCTATAGCAGGAACAGTACTATTATTGCACAACTCAATGGAAGCATCTTCAAACACACATAAGTTGGAATTGACCTAATTTTCACAGGCAGTTAAGGCTCTGAGTTGCCGATTTGAGGGTCAGGGGTTCGAACCTTACCACCGTTGGGTCGCCACTGTTGGGCCCTTGGGCAAGGCTCTTAACACTACTGTATGCCCATGAATACTCCTCAGTCGCTGAGATGCAGGACATACCCAGTGCCTGTTCCAAGCCTGAAGAAATGGGTGGGTTTCTTTAGAAAAGGCATTAAAACATGTTCAAACAATTTTTAGAACCAACTTAATGAAGAAAAATCACCCACCACTAGTTAATCTAAGCTTTATTCACTCAGATCATAGTGTGCACCAAAACAGACCGGATGGTCCTGTATGCATACAGTACATGGACTATTACACGCCTGGTAGGTGGTGGTAGGTTTGGTCATTATAAACGAATCATAAGCGATGAAAGAAAATGAGAGACAAAGCGAGGAAGACGACAACAGTATGAGAAGGAAGCATGACTGAGAATGACAGTGAGAGTCTCTGAGTGTTAGACGAAGAGGAGTGAAGAGGGAAAGTGACAGAGAGAAGAGTAATAGAGCATGAGAGAGAAGGACAGAGACAAGGAGTGAAACCAAGAGATTGAGTCGGGGAGTGCATGATTTTGTAGAGGTCTTTAAGGACCTTAATCAAGCGTGATGACTTCCCTAGTCACATTACACTGGCAGTGTCATTAAGGTTGCTGTTTTCAAGGACTTGGCTGGTCAGCGGTGGCCCACGGTGCTATTCAGGATGTCACCTTATGCAGCAACACCAAATTAATAGCATAGCCTCATAAAAATAGAAATTAAAAAGCACCCACGGTCCACTGTGTAACAGGGCCAACATTGAATGTTCTTGATATTTATAAACACACAACTTAAAAATTGGTGCATGTCGAAAAAGGACGGAGGATGCCCGTGCAAACTGGCCATGTTAACGGACTTCAGGATAAGAAAACAGGTCAAACAAGGTCAGAATCCTGGTATCGGAAAACGACTTGATATAGTCTGGAACAAACAACACAGAGCTCATACTTCACCCAGAACAAAGTAACACAAGTACCTGGTGCGCAAAAATGTTCAGGGGGTGAACCAAAAAAAAAGTACAAGTGATCTTGACACAACGAGTAAAAGTACATAGACGGGAGACCACACAGGAACCAAAACAATACACAACTAGATAACACCAAATGTTTTGGTATAACATGGCAAAGCTGGCATTCGGTTTAAGGAGGAAATCTGTGGAATTTAACAGGATTGCTGTCATTTATTACATCTGGAAATGAATGTAACGGGTTATGATTGTGCTGATGTATGATAGCACCACCTAGAGGCTGTACAGTTAGATAAAATGATGCCTGGTGTTTATTCTGGCATTGTACACATTATACTCATTATGCTCTGAGGTCTGAAATACAGTGGAACCTCGGATTAGGAGCATAATTCATTCCGGAGGTGGGCTTGTATTCCAAAACAATATTTTAAATCAAAGCACATTTTCCCATAAGGAATAATGGAAATTAAAATTATTCGTTCCACAGCCCAAAAAAATAAATACATAAAAATAATTAACACAAAATATAAAGTAAAAATAAAACAAATTAACCTGCACTTTACCTTAAAAGAAAGTAAAAATAAATCCCGACAGATAAGTGTTTCCATTTATGCGCACAGGCGCTGTGTGTGTGTGTGTGTTTCTCTCTCTTGCGCTGCTGAGTGTGTGTTATGTGTGCGCACCCCCTCTCTGTTTCACACACACACACACACACACACACACACACACACAAACACATTAAAGGCGAGAGAGAGAGAGAGAGAGTGAACCGGCACGGTGTCAAATTACGCGCGCGCACACATAACACACACACTCTGCAGCGCAAGAGAAAGAAAAACGCACACACACACACACAGATGTTGATTATACCAGTAAGAGACGAGCACTAAGACCCAGCAGGGGAGATGATTACCCGCAGCGCAAGAGAGAGAAAAACCGTTGGCTCAGTTGTGAACACGTGACGCTCGCCATCAAATCAAGAAGCGCATGCGTGATACATGATACTCGGTGCTCGTAAACCAAGACAATGCTCGTTTTCCAAGTCTAAATTTATTTTTAAAAATCTTTGCTCGTCTTGCGGAACACTCGTAAACCGCGTTACTCGTAATCCGAGGTTTCACTTTATGTTTAATGAGTAATGATGTAATGCTGTTACATTACATCACCATGAAGAAACGTTGTAACATTCGCTTACATTGCTTCTTTGTTGTCGTTTTAGTACAGCCTTAATTGTTATCCACCAGTATAACACCATAATTCATGAGTTCTTTGTCACTATTGTCTTTTGTAATTTGCAGATGTTAATGAATGTGACAACAATCCCTGCAGTCAGGAGTGTGCCAATATCTATGGCTCCTACCAGTGCTATTGCCGTGTGGGATATTATCTGAAGGAGGATGGCCACACCTGTGAAGGTGAGTCACATTTGTTTAAATGCTATTATACTCTGACTTACGGTCACTGCTGTCATAAAGATGAGTGGCTTTCCAGAGAGACTGTATTTTAATAAATCAATATAGGTGACATATTATTTATTTAACAGCTCTGCTACTCACTTTTTCATGAGAACAATCTATACAAGATGTGAAAAGAAGCAAAGGACGCAAATAGTAATTTGTCGCATATTGATTAAAGCTAAGAATGAAGACACACCAGATCAATAAGAATGCGATGGGATTCGTTTTATCTTGTCTGTGGCATATGTTTTTAATGTCGAAATGCACACATTGTTTCATTATCTTCTTCCTGCTTCCATAAGTGCTCACCGTGCTGCTGTGTTTATCAACAGCTCTTATCGCTCCACTCCTGACAAAATATCTTCTTCCTTTTTTTTTTTTTGGCCTGTAGATATTGATGAGTGCTCTCAAAGTATGGGGAACATGTGCGCCTTTCAGTGTGTGAATGTTCAAGGCAGCTACCAGTGTGCCTGCCCCCTTCATGGCTATTCAATGTCAGCCAATGGACGCACATGTCAAGGTAACTTTATTTATGACTTTCAATTTCTCTAATGAATTGTGAAGAGCTCTTTTTTTCCTTTCTTTTTTTTAATGTATAATACACAGAGCTTAGTGTTTAGCACTGTTGCCTTGCACCTCCAGGGTCCAGGGGTCGATTCCCGCCTCTGTGTGCATGGAGTTTGCATGTTCTTCCCGTGCTTGGTGGGTTTCCTCAGGGTGCTCCTGTTTCCTCCCACAGTCCAAAGACATGCAGATTAGGCTACTTGGCGTTCCCAAGTTGCCTGTACATTACTGTCCCATGTTTCTCATAACTCATTTGCGCTCGGACCTGTGCACATCACCTGCCTAGAATTTTATCAGGGGATTTGTGTATCCTTCTATAAATAACAATTATTTAAGTAAACAGTTTATGCTTTTAATACATCATTTTATTTTAATATGTGCTATAAATTATATTTTGTCATAACACAAGCACAATTCCCTGGTTTCCCACTGATGCATGGATAAATAGTTTGGCCCGTATACAATTTTGTTTTCATTCAGTGAGGTGTGACATTCAGAATTTGCCAACGATGTGGTATTTGCAAATCACTTTTTTTCCCAAACATTTCTTGCAGCCCACAAATCTGTAGTCAAACAGGCAGAGTTTTAAAAAACAAGAAATTATTATTCTGAATGAAACAATGGTTAAAATCTGAATCTCAAATCCTTGTGGAGCAGTAGCCAACAAGCATCGGAAATATGTGCACAACAACTACTGTATAATGGTGGTAAAGCCTTCAGAAATGTGTCACAAACCTTATGGATTAATGGAACCCGGGCCACTAAGGTACGGGAGGTGCAAGTAGAACATTATATCCACCAGTGACATGTAGCACAAGTTCCGCATGATCGTACACGCTGGATGTCATGTGCTGTACAGTACATGATCCGCCGGGGTCACAAGGTGTAACTACCTGCTCACTATCAATGTAATTGCACTTTGATATACGATCAGAAGAAGGGGATCTGTGAAATGGGTGAAGGATCTCCACCTGATGGGTCTGCCATCTATAACACGGACAGTGATGGGGGATTGTAGTGAATTGATGGGAGCCTGTAGTTGCTTCACCAGGTCCACAGACAGGAGATATTCCCCCCTGCACCAAGGCGTCTAGGGGAGCTGGATTTGGAAGGAAATGCTACTGGAATTGTAATTAGTTAGTTGGATGGAGAATAGAGAAGGGCTGAGCCTTGTTGTTGGAGTTGATTTCCCAAGGAGGTGTAATGTATTTATTCTAACGAGCCCTTCCAATTAATTGGTGCTTGACACAGATACAAAGCATGTATTACTTGCCTTTGTATATTCATTGTGTTTACATGTTTAGCAGACACCCTTATCCTTATCTTTATCCATGTGTATTGTTATCTCATTATATATCTGAGCAGAGGGTTAAGCTTCTCGTTCAAGGGCCCAACAGTGGCAACTTGGTGGAGTTTGCACCTGGAACCTTCCAATTAATCAGTGTATCCAGTATCCAAAATATAGTGTAAACTGTAATGTGTAACATAAACTGTACACCCTCTTAACATCTATATGAAGCAGTTCTGCACTGTACCAAAAGGCTTCAGTGCTTGTTTTTAGATTTGTTCCTGCTGAGACCTTCTATGTACTGGTTTATAAAATTACACTGTGGCACTAGAACCACTTGTACTCTGCAACTAATAATCATAACAATGTAAACAGCAAGAGTTTCATGGCAGCAATTAGATTAACACCGTGGAAAACTTTGTAACCACTTATTGTATTGACTACTTAAATATTATGTGGAGATATTGCGCTCCTCCTGGCTCCCGATCTGAGCTCCCGATCAGAGTCAAACAAACAGGCTGCTGAATCCCTTCTCTAATCTGCAAGCATGTGGAACTTGAAATATAAGCTTGATCTTAGTGAAGTGGCATGTAATGTCTCTCACACCCATGGGCAGAGGGCACACCTTTCCTTGTGATTGTCAGGATGGAGATGGAGAGATTGACAGAAGGAGGTATAGAGAACGATGTGGGAGGAAGGAGCTCTGATTCCCTCAGGTTAGCATGAGCACTCACTCAGTGTAATGGTGTGTGGATTGAAGCTGGCGAGCTGTAACGAGATCTTCGCATCCGTAGAATGGGGTTTATAATTAATTACAGCTGCAGGAGTGGTTACCGGCTCGTGGCAAAAAGAAGACCAGCACAGTACCTACCACATTTAACTTAAATCTTCTTACAGTTTGGAAAGAGGCAGATATAAGGACTCTTTACCAGATTTTGAAGATTTTTGCAAAATACAAAAATATACAAGTAATAAAACATACAAAAAGATTGTGTCATATGATATGCATCGAGTGTTAAATTGCATAAATTAATATAAAATAATATATCCTCTTTTTTTGAGTCATTTTTTCTGTACGCTACCACAAACACATACCTTTGGGTGATATAGCAAACTAAAACCCTGTACAATAACTTTTAAAACTATTTAAAATAGTTAAATACTTTTAAATACTTTTTTTTAGCAAATTAATAATTGCATCCGCACTTAGCTATATAAGGAATCGCAGTTGGATTATAGTTGATGTTATTATGATCTTAAATAATAACCATAACAACTATAATAACAGTTAAATGTTATGCATTAAAATAGCAATAAAAACACATTTACGAAGAATAATGTTTGTAATCTTCAGAGGTTTTTCAGCTGACATGGACATTTTTTGTGCTTCAGATATTGACGAGTGTGCAGCAGGAACACACAACTGCTCAGCAACCCAGACGTGCTACAACGTCCAGGGAGGATTTCGCTGCATGTCCTTTACATGTCCTGAGAACTACAAGAAAGTGTCAGACACGTGAGTGATATTAATTAAAATCTTAATTACAGTGGAACCTTGGATTACGAGCACAATTCATTCCGGAAGCGGGCTCATATTCCAAAACACTCGTAAATTAAAGCAAAATTTCCCATAAGAAATAATGGGAATTCTAATTATTCGTTCCACAGCCCGAGAGTGTGTGTGTGAAGGGGCATGGTGTCAAATTACGCGCACGCACACACACATAACGATAGAGAGTGAGAAAATGGATCTTTAACCTCTCTAATGAGACTTTCCTTTGCTTTACACAGGCGCACAAACGTGTTATAAGAAACAGTACACGCGCGCAGTACACACACGCTTACAAACACAAAATAATTTTTTTTGGTTTTACACGCACACACGTAGTGACAGTGTTATAGTAAACAGTCCACGCGTGCACGGATGTTGATTATACCAGTAAGAAACGTTCACTAAGACCCAGCAGGGGAGACGATTACCCACAATTCCACAGCGCAAGAGAGAGAAAAAACATTGACTCAGTTGTGATCACGTGACACTCGACGTCAAAATAAGAAGTGCATGCGTGATACATGATACTCGGTACTCGTAAACCAAGACTTGTTTGTTTTTCAAGTCAAAATGTATTTAAAATCTTTGCTCATCTTGCGGAACACTCGCAAACCGCGTTACTCACAATCCCAGGTTTCACTGTATATTTAAATGAACTTCAGTTTCAGTTATGTTCATTTACATTTAACATAAGAAGCTGGAATACTTCTGCTAATGCCAAATGAAAGATGGGTATATAAATGATATATTAGCAGTCAAGTCAATAAGTATTTGCATAATTTTGCCTGTCTACACCACTACAATGGGTCTAAAATGAGGTAATCAAGATGTGACTGAAGTATAGAGCTTTAAGCTTTAACCGAAAAGGGGTTAACAAAGTCAGGAATTTTATAGGAGTCCAGTGTATGATTAACCAATTATACCAAGCAGGTGCTAATTACCATCAAATTTATATGCTAGCTTAAACACAGTTATTAACTAAAACAGAATCAGCTGTGTAGGAGGATTAAAAGTGAGAAACAGCCACACTCTGCTTCTAAGGTAAGTTGATGGATGGCAAAGTAGTTATACTGCATCAGCAAGGTCTCTCCCAGGCAATAATTTCACATCAGGATGGGGTTTCAAGATATGCTATTCAAGCTATTTTGACGAACAGGCAATGTTGAGGACTGTAGATGCAGTGGTTGGCCAAGGAAAGGTATGGCAGGAGATAAATTATTACTCCCTCGGACATTGGAAGATCTCCAGCAGTGCCATCAGTAAAGAACTGGCAGAAACCAGTGGGACCCAGGTACACCCATCTACTGTCCGGAGAAGTCTGGCCAGAAGTGATCTTCATGAAAGACTTGTGGCCCAAAAACAAAGGCTAAGTGACTCAAATACGCACAAAATCCGCACAAAATCAAAACATGGGGTGCAGAAAAAAATTGGCAGCTAAAGAACATCCACCATGTTGGTTGTTCCTTGCTAGATTTGGGGCAGTATCTCTGCAAATGGAGTAGAAGATTTGGTCAGGATTAATGGTTAATCTATGCTAAGAAATACAGTCAGATACTGTACTTGTCCATCATGCAATGCCATCAGAGAGGCATGTGATTGGCCGCAACTTAATTCTGCAGCAGGACATGACCACAAACATACAGCCAATGTCAGAATGTTCTTCAGCTTAATGAAGAACAAGGAGTCCTAGAAATGATGATTTGGCTCATCCAGAGCCCTAATGTCAACATGATTTCCTCTGTCTGGGATTACGTGAAGAGACAGAAGGATTTAAGGCGGCACACAACCATAGATGATCTGTGGTTAGATTAGATATCACCAAGATGTTTGCAACAACTAGAAGAATTGATGCTGTCACCGATCAGTCATAACTTTAACACCACCGTCAGGTCAATGGAATAACATTGATCACCAACTATACACCAGCAAACTAGTGACAGGATCATAAGCACCCATGGCTCACGCATGCCCGTGGGGACCAAAGCCCAGCCTGGTCCGAGAGCACAGAAAAGCCGATGCAGCACAAATTATTGAAAAAAGCCAATGTTGGCCTCGATTTAAAGGCACCAGTAAACATACAAACACACATACAAACTAAAGGGGAAGGGTTATTGTATGTCCCATTGGGCCTGTGTGTTCCAGCAATGGAACACACTGGATAAATAAGGAAATCCATGTTGCTGACAGGTTTATTTTGCCCACCCCACTGGCAAGCACGCTTTCCATTAGCCTGAAAAATCTATGTACAGCTTCTGCTGGATGGGCCAAAATGAGACATACATAGTCACAAACATGCGTCTACATTACATATGCTCAAATACATCCAGAAATAGCCTAATGTACCTAACTCTTTAGGTACATTTTCAGGCAAAAGAAGCCTTGTTACTGTATATACAACCATTGATGTACAATTGTACATATTGTATATAAAGGTGAGTGTGTTTTTGTGGACGTTTGAACATTTTATATACACTGCTGAGCTGTAACATTATGACCGCTTATCAGCAATTTGCAGTATAGTTGTAGAGCTTCTATTGTATCGGGCTACACGGGCCAGCATTCGCTCCCCATGCGCACCAGTGTGCTTTGGTTGCCCATGAATCTAGTCTGTCACTGTCATCTACCACCGATTTTCCTTCTTTCCGACACTGTTGGTACTGTATGTCCTTACCACTGCAGACTAGGAACATCCCCGAAGAGCTGCAGTTTTGGAGTTGCTCTGACTCGTCACCCATCACAATTTGGCACTTGTCCCAATAGCTACAGTTAAATATCTCGTTACAATGGCATCTTGAAGTGGGTGAGATATATTAGGCAGCAAGTGAACATTTTGTCCCTGAAGTTGTAGCATTGAAAGCAGAAAAAAATGGACAAGTGTGAGGACTCTGACGAGGGCCAAATTGTCATGGTTGGAAGACTGGACAATCAAATCCATAGCTCTTTTGGGATGTTCCTGGTCTGAAATTGTTGCAGAACTAAGTCCCAAATAGCATTAAATGGAAAGTTAGTGCGCTAATTACTTGTTCCCCACACCAAGTAATGCCCTTGATTAGGGGGTTGACAGTGATTGGGGATTCAGGGATTCAGCCATGTGCTTCGTAGCTCAGCTTATACGTGAATAAAACAACATGAAGGCAATTCTGAATGACTTAGAAGCTATTATTAGAGAGATAAAGTATTGTTTAAGATCACATAACATTATGAGATGTATTTTCTTGCGGACCGTACAGTACTGACCCATTTCCACCCAAGTGGGCAAATGATTGTTAGTGTAATTAACAGGTATTAGAACACCTGGGATGCGGAGTGATACATATATATATTTTAACAACAGAGTGCCGTGACCATCTATTATCACCACTTGTGGACTGCTTCTCGTCCAATCAGATTAGTCAGTCGGGACTAACTGACGTGTAATGTCCGTTTTAGGACCCTGGTGAAAAATAAAGAAATTCACCACAGTACAGTAAGTTGGGTTTTGTGATGCTGCCAGTGTTATAGAGGCATTCAACCACAGGAAAATGGAGTAAATATTAATCCTACACTTTTACTGTATATGCACCAACCCATTATGTAAACAACAGGCTTTAATTAAAACCCATTAGTGACCAAATGGCATATTAGCCGTATTAATGCGCTGCTGTTTCCTTATTATCCAGAAGACTAATTAATAAGAAATGTATTTATTAGCACATTATCTTTGTTATCAAAGTTCCATTTCCTCTTTGGTCCTGAGCCTTTTGATTGCTTTTTTGTTAACTGTTTTTACATTTCACACTGGCCTTAAAATGCAATTTGCACTTCACGCAGGGTGCACTTAGTAGGCAATTCCAGGCACAGTTTGGGTGATGAGCCACAGAGTTATGAAATTGAATGTTAATTCCAGACACATTACAAGCATAATTTGCAGCCACACCATTGAAACAATGATAATATCTTACACTGCACCTCCTGATGTATCTGGTCTTGAGATCAGAAAGAAAATACTGCTGCAGATCCTTGGTGTGTGAGGGTGCGGACAAATGCTTCGGAGGCAGGATTTCAGCCAAGCGCCGCGCTTGCATTCAGTTTTATCTTTGGTAATGATCAGTGTGTCTTTCAACACAGGACTGTCATTAGAACAGAGAATTTTATTCATGCTGGTCTTATTAACTTTTAATAAAAGAGTCTGGACAGGATGATCTTGCTTTCACCGTTCAAATTATAGAAAGCTTCATCATGATAATGATTAAGACGATTTACTGCATCGAATAAGACGGAACATTTCCTTTTAGATTATGAAGAACGGGGCACTTTAATCTTATTTGCACAGGGCCGGTGTGGCTTCAGCATTTCATTCCAGCCAGACAAACCCATTAAATCAGTTCCTCCTGGTTTCCAATCAACTATCAGGTGTGCTCCCTATGTGCTTTGAATAAAGCCTGTAGCCACGCCGGCTCTTTGCAGGTAAGATAGAAGAGCCCTGATGCCGAATATCTGTCATAAGCAGCTGCAATGTAACAGAATAACTTGGTAGGATTTCTCAGTAAGTAGGACGATTTGTCAGAACACCAGCACTGCTGTCAGAGCTGCTGCAGAATGAAACACCTTCTGTCCAATTAGATTTAAGAATTCAACAGCACTTTGGTATGATGCAGAATAATTGATGAGGTTTGATTCTGCAAAGGTAGCACATCAATGCGCTCGTCTGTGTGGCAAAGCTACGTATCTTGAGACTGCGAACTGCATTAATTTCATATCCATCTGTGCCTGAGAGTATGATTGGCCTGGCTTTCTGAAAAGTATGGAAAGTTTTTTTTTTTTTTTCCATCTCCTTTCTGGGCAGCTGATTATGATTGTCACACATACAAAATAGTTCAATAGTTCATACAATAATTTGTATGACAGACAGGTCTGGACTGGGACCAAAAAACGGCCCGGTCCTGCGCGCGAGTTCAGAGCATGCGACGGGGGGGTTGGCGCGCGCATACGCATACGGGGTGGCGTGTCATACGGTACGGTTGTCGCGCGCGCATTTCAAAATAAAAGTCCGGTATAAGCAAAATAAGTTAAAAAGTTTTTTTTGACCACACACTCCGCGACCCACTTTTGGGTCGCGACCCACCAGTTGAGAAACACTGGTATAGATGACAGGCTAAAAATACTCGACAGCTGGGTGTATGCACATTTATCTTTTAGAATTAGTAGCTGTCATGGTCTAATGGGAGATATGGGGAATGGGGAACGGATTGGCAAAGATGACCTTTCATTTGTTAAAGTTGTCATTAAATAATAAGGGACGAGGCAACACCTCGTCAGGGCGTTTCTTATCAGTCGGTTGTCCGATTACTTTTGATCTTGTAAAATAAATAGCTGTAATTACTAAACAGGTAATTTAACACATTTAAACTGAAGGTCTACACTTCGGGCGGCTTAGTGGTTAAAATGTCGCTTTGCACCTCCGTGGTCCGGGTTCAGTTTTAATTGGTATTAAAATTGATTGAGCTCTAAGATACTTAGCTTTAATTTAAGGGTATTTTAAAATTATTGTTGATAAGACACAAAGGTAATGCAAATTATCAAAAACATATCCTTCCACCTGTTTATTAACCTCCCTTTTTTTTATTTATTTTTTTTATAGACGCTGCGAGAGGATAAGCTGCTTTGGCTCCCAGTGCCAGAACATCCCAGTCCATATCACCTATTACCAGCTTAGCTTCCAGACTAACACCGTCACCCCGGCGCAGATCTTCCGCATCGGCCCCTCTCCAGCCTACTCGGGCGACAGCATCGTCATTAGCATCCCACGTGGCAACGAAGAAGGTTACTTTAGCACGCGCAGGCTCAACAGCTTTACCGGAGCCGTGTACCTGCAGCGACAGCCTCATGGCCCGCGTGATTTCCTCATCGACGTGGAGATGAAGTTGCTGCGCCAGGGCACAGTCACCACATTCCTTACCCGCATCTACGTCTTCATCATAGTGCAATCCATGTGATAAACACCTCGTGTTGCATCACATCTGTTCATGATTGTCAGAATATCTCATTATCCGCATTGCTGAACAGGTTTTCAAAAGACGCTTGTCCCAAAAAGGTTTGATTGTGCTTTTTTTTCTTTTCTTTTTTTCTTTTTTCCAAATCCAACAGCTTGTGTTCTGTCATGACTTGAAAAAAAATTATATGTAAACTGCAAAGACAGACTGAAATATTTTGATTTCCATCTGCATTTCTCAATTTTTTTATATTATTTTTTTAAATATGTTTGTTTTTTTTGTCTCAACTTTTTCTGTGCTGTCTCATTATTTGTACAAAGCATGCTTCCTGGCAAAGCAAAACAGTGGGAAGGATGGAATGGGAAATAACTTGGATCCTTGATCGTTCCTCACATAAGTGCTGTATCCCTTTATTTTAGCTACTAAACGTTTCAGACAGTTAAGGAACAATTATTGTACTCTAAATTATAATTAGCTGCATCAATATACAGTATGTACTCCTAATGAGTACATCGACAGCACTTCTTCTCCACATCTTCTGTAATCACTGTGATTCATATTTTGCAACTGAAAGGATGTATAATATTTTGTAATATTTGTACTTTGCTTGTTTCATTTGTATCTGTTAATGCAAGGCACATTTGACAGTCACACTTATAGTGTGTGTGAGCTACAATACAGCACTGAGGACATGAAATGTTTAAACGTTTTTATGTGGAGGGTTTTTTTTTCTCCTTTCTTTTTTTCTATATCTATTTCTGTACGTTATCTAATCCTCTCAGGGTAAAAGTATCAGCTCATTTCTTCAAACAATGTCTAAGTTTAAATCACCACTGGTTTAATAAATAAACAATAAATAACAGACCCACAATGAGGATTCATAAAGTGAATTTTTTTTTTTTTTTTTAAGTTCTTCAGAAATTGTCTCAATTAGACTTTATTAAGCTTTTGAATAGTTGGTAAACACCACCACCTGCTGGTGAAAAAGCAAAACTGCATTGGCTACTTTGGTGCTATGATAATGTTTTTCTTGTCTGTTCTGGCCAACAAAATTACAAAATGTAGATCTAATTCTTAAGGTCATGCCCAGGTCGTCGAATAAATAGAATTTTGGTAGGTTTGTACCTCATCAACCCTGAAGCTGAAACAATCTCTGCATATCGCGTTGTGGAAAAGAAGTCTGTTTTTAGCTTACTGGACCTGCCTTCCAAACGAAGGGTTGTGTAGGCCCGCTCCTTGATGAAATCCTCATCAGCTCATGCGCTATCATGTACGGGTCCACCCTAGAGGCCACTCAACCTTTGTTGAGTGTGGGTGTGGGTATCGGAAAAGGGTGTACAGCTGTGTGAGTTCCACAGCACCTCAGATAACCTCAGACTGCTGCCTTAAGTGGGATGAGAGATGCCAAGTCAGTGTAATAGCAATATAATAAATTATACTATTTATAAAGTCCCACTAAAGTGAATAGGAAATAGCGATAATTATGTTCTGATTGTGGAACAAATTCACAATATCTTAGACGATTCTTCTAGGTGTAACATAAAACACTGAGTTTAGCTTAAGTTATCAATAGGATTGACACAGCATGTTCCATTATACCATGTCATAGGGATGGACTTTTTTCCCTCCATGTCAACAAAATTGTACCTCAAGCCACTTCCTGTCATTTAGGTGGTGTTCTACACGTATGTAGGAGTGTGCAGTCTTTGACTGATTATCGTCTTTCCCCGAGTGCTTTTTATCAGTACGGCTAAATATACATGACTATTTTCCAGGAAGGCAAGTGCTCATTCTTGTGATAAAGATGCTAGTAGGAAATTATGAATCTTCAGATAAAACTGACCTGGCGGTTATGGAGTTAGTGGACACATCTTGAATTAATGCACTCGGTAGTCAGATATTTGAAGGGTAAAAAAAATTTTTTAGTATAATCACTGGGATTTTTTTATTCCCTGATGATAATCTGTAATGCAGCTCAAACTGGAAGGAGATAAATGTGGGATCTCAACTGACTGTCTTTTTTTATTTATCTGTTTATTTTAATAAAATGGCTGTTTATTTCTTGATCAAGAAATACACTGTATATAATATGTATAACCTTTAGATTCGGTTTATAAAATAAATTTATAGACTTAGTGTTGTAAATATTTTAATTTGCAGTGGTGCTAAAGCTTTGATACCAAAGCCTTAATATTATGTTACTCATTTATGCAATTAGATCAAACAGTATATGATTATTATATTGTGAGACAATTAATTAGTATATTATATATTATATATAATTTTTTCATTTTTGGGGGGGGGGGATTTTTCGCCAATTTTCCCCAATTTCTCCCCATTACTAGGGGGCTCCCACAATAGGGCTACTACTACCACTCAGTCAGGAGGGCCGAAGACTATCATGTGTTTCCTCCGAACCACGTGACGCCAGCCGACCGCATCTTTTCCAACTGCTCGCTCACTCGGAGGACGATGCTCACAGATGCCCCTGATTGGCTGTAGAGCCGTGATTACTGTGGGAGCACTAAGTACCTCTCATACCTCCCCTCTGAGAGAGCTCGGCCAATCAGCTCTCTCTAGACCTCCGGCTGCGAGAGGTTACAGCATCACCCGGGAATCGAACTCGCGATCTCCAGATGTTAGTGCGAGCATTTTACCACTGTGCCACACTTCTTCTTCTTCTTATTATTATTATTATAACTCCCAATTGCCGGTGATTCCTGAACATCAATTTTTCTCATTACAAGTCGGCATCCTCTTCCACTGAACTAGGCAAATCCTCCTAGTTTAATTAATAAAGCATAAAGGAGGTAATAATTGCATGTAATAAAACTAGGCTGGCACACAGTGCTCTGAACCTCACGCTTCAGGGTGTAGAGAGCTGGCACCCATGCAGTCTTTATCTCAGTGCTCTACTACCCTTTGATCATGAATGGGAACTTGAAGTTAAAAGGAGAATGATCATTACCTTGCACTGTGTACAGGGTCAAGTCGACAAGGCTTTCATCAGTGAACAGTGCCTTTGGATGGATCGTTGGCATTCCACTTCAAACGCTTTCGGACAGGGCGGCAAATCTGGAAAATTTAACCCTCTCATGCTCTAAACCGTATCATTAAAGTCAGGCTAAAAATCTCCCTTTCTTTTATTATAACACTTCAACACATATCTCTCAGTCTGTGCCCACCCACATCAAAAGAGTCTTATGTTTCAATATTACTTGAGGTTTCCATAAAAGTAAAGAAAATGGTCACTGTGTATAGCTTTAATTTAAACTGGTGACTTTATTCCAGTGGAACAGACAGAAATCAATCCTAGTGCTAGTAACTGGAAGATTTAAACTTCAATCCACAGGATGGCTTTAAACCAAGGGAGAGCAATCTCACTTAGTGGTTTAAAGCGTTCATGTGGACCGAACTTCGAATCTTTCAATTACTAGCACAGGATTCTACACTGACATGACCCCTTGATCTTCAGTACAATTCTGATGCGTCACTGACAAAGATGTCTATGCATAGATGAACACATACTGTATCAAGCAGCAACCATACATTTATGTACAGTACTGTAAATGTTGATTACATAAACTTATAAAACAGTAAACCTGACACAGCTTTGACACTCAAAATCGACAGTATTCTGCAGAATTACAAAACAAAATCTTATGATAATTATGCAAATAACCATGCATATATAACTGGGTATACTGTAGGTATCCAGTGCAAGTTGTGGAGTCAGGGTTCCTTAAACTTTCTGCCCATTTCGAAACACACACACACACACACACACACACACACACACACACACGTATTGTCATTGCCAAATTGTCCATAGTGTGTGGTGCTATATATCATACAGTGGCTTGCAAAAGTATTCGGCCCCCTTGAACTTTTCCACATTTTGTCACATTACAGCCACAAACATGAAT
>JAQQZT010000016.1:12734402-12748735 GCA_030068275.1 Clarias platycephalus | reverse complement strand
GTTTGTGGCTGTAATGTGACAAAATGTGGAAAAGTTCAAGGGGGCCGAATACTTTTGCAAGCCACTGTATATACAGTGGAACCTTGGATTGCGAGCAAATTCTTTCGGAAGCAGCCTCGTATTTCAATAAATACATATAAAAAAAGAATTAATACAAAATATAAAGTAAACATTAAACAAATTAACCTGCACTATACCTTAAAAAAAGTAAACATCCCGACAGATAAGTGTTTCCGTGCGCGCAGGTGTTGTGTGTGTGTGTGTACGTGTGTTTTTGTATGTGTCTAAGACTAAAGTATGAGGAGAGGGGGAATCAGACCTTCCCCTCTCCCTCTTCTCGTCTTACACAGTAACCCCTCCTCCTCTCTTATTCAAGTTTCACTAACGGAAACACTGTTTTATCGGGAAAATAAACAAGAAATCTCTCTGATGACACTCGATTGAGCGACACAATAATGGAATCACTGCTATAAAGTAAAAATAAAACAAATGAACCTGCACTTTACCTTTGAAAAGAATCGTGACAGAGCAGTGTTTCCGTTAGAGAGAGAATGTGTGCGTGTGTGTTTGTGAAAGTGAGAGGCGGAGGGGTGTGTGTGAAGGAGCACGGTGTCCAATGACGTGCACATACAAGTGCAGGCTGATACAGAGAGGAAGAGAGAAAATGGATCTTTAACCTCTCTAATGACACTTGCTTTTGCTTTACACCCGCACACACATGTGTGTTATAATAAACAGTACACGCGCGGTGTACACACACATACAAACACAAAATAAAGTATGTTTTACGCACACACACATGGTCACAGTAGTAAACAGTAAACGCGAGCACGGATGTTGATTATACCAGTAAGAGACGCGCACTAAGACCCAGCAGGGGAGACGATTACCCACAATTCCGCAGAGCAAGGGAGAGAGAAAAACATTGGCGCAGTTTTGATCACGTGACGCTCGGCGTCAAAACAAGAAGCACATGCGTGATACATGATAATCGGTACTCGTAAATCAAGACTTGCTAGTTGTTCAAGTAAAAATTTTTGCTCGTCTTGCGGAACACTCGCAAACCGCTTTACTCGCAATCCGAGGTTCCACTGTATGTGATTTTAGATGAAAGTTTGTGTATCAGAGGTAGATGGAAATTTGTCAGTTTTCATTGATGAATTATGCTAGCACCATGTGCTAACATTGTGAAAAAGACAAGACAAAAAAACATGCACTATGGGGGAATGTGGTGTCAGGGATAGCCCTGGAAGAATTCTCTGTGAAGCGCTGTGTGTTTTGTGTGCCTTTAAGATTTATAATATTTATAATATGTCTCACTGTCTCGTGCTTCACAAGTGCTTTATTATTTAAGCCTTCGGTTTTCACGGTGTCTTTTTCTGCATTCAGAGTGAGTAGTTGTTCCCTACAAAGTGGACTTCACAGTGTATTTAATCCATGTTAAGTACGATTCCAAACTGCAAAAAGTTCGAAGGTAACTGTGAACAGTGTAGAGAAGTAAACATGCAAAGTTTCCCATGAGTCATTGCACCTTACTGGCATGCAGATAATGCTCGCACTCGAAAGGGGATTTCTATATTTAATTAAATTCAATTAAATTTTATTTGCAATTTTATCCTCATTTGGGTGCTACCAGGTAGTATGATCGCTGATCAGTCGGTGCTGTATCTTTCTGTGTTTTATAAGACTAAAAGTTCAATACAGTGGGAATGGTGTTCATGTAATTCTAAAGACACTTCCTGTCTTCCTCTGTTCGGGTACAAACTGTTCATGGGAACTTGACACATCCCAAACAGACCATACAGAGTCATCTTCAGCAGCAGCCAGAGGCCTCCATGTGACGAGAACTCCAAATCTAAAACTTCTAAGATAAATCTATTTTAAAAAAAAATTCCATCCCATACTGTAACTTTGGAGCTTGGGAAGAAAAAGCTCTGCCCCTGCTGTAGTTTTAATAATACGAGGTACCAACAAGCAGCTTATGTATTATCATCATTATCGAGACAGATATGAGGAATTTGTAGAAATTATTAATTAATATAACAAACATTTTATTTTTAAAAAAATAATAAATTATATATAGTACTGTGCAAAAGTCTTAGGCACCATATTATATGCTGTACCAATTTTGTTATATATGTTTATCATGTCTGTACATGATAATTATGTACAAAATCATTCCGTATTTCCATATATAACTTTAAAATGAATAAATAAATAATATTACAGGAGAATATATGCATGGCTGTAAAGAAAGAAATATAGTACAAGACAGATCAGTTTTTAGATGGAAACAAAAAACCTAATGTAATGTACGCTCCTGGGATTTGCATAAAAATAGAAAGGAGTGAGTGTGACAAAGTTACCAGCAGAACTAATATTCTCCAGCAAGCTCAGTAAAACCTAACAGCTGTTTTTTTTTTTTTATAAAACTGCACAAATCAGCTAAAACTTTAGATATTGATTGTTTATTTTATTACTCTTAATTGCTCTTTATTGCTCTTTACAGATGTTTCTTTTATGCAGAAATGTTTTCAAAAGCATATTTTGCTCATGCCATATTTTTGTATGTGCCCAAGACTTTTGCACAGTACTATAAGTAAAAGAGTTGTTAGGTTTTACTGAGCTTACTGGAAAATATGAGTTCTTCTGGTAACTTTGGCACATAATGGTAACTTTTTCATAATTATGCAGACATGATAAACATATATAACAAAATTTGCTACAGCATATAATATGCTGCCTAAGACTTTTGTACAGAACTATATATGTATACTTACATAGGCTAAAACTGCACAATAATACATATATTTGTACATTTTGTTAATTAATCAAACAATTTATTTAGTTACACACATTTCAATAGTACACATTTTGTAATGACCATCTCCCTTTTTATAAATATATTGAACGTTGAATTTCAGTAATGTGAAATTTCCACAGTACAGTGGAACCTTGGATTATGAGCATAATTCGTTCCCGGAAGCTGGCTCGTATTCCAAAACACTCATAAACCAAATAAAATTTTCCCATAAGAAATAATGGAAACTCAAATTATTCATTCCACAGCCCAAAAAAATAAATACTGTAGGCCTTACATAAGAAATAATTAATACAAAATATAAAGTAAAAATAAAACAAATTAATCAGCACTTTACCTTTGGATAAGTGTTTCTGTTTGTGCGCACATTAACGGAAAGACTGTTGTGTCGGAAAAATTAACACGGATCATCGCTAATGACACTCGTGTGAGCGCATACTAACGGAATCGCGTGCACGGATGTTGATTATACCAGTGAGACGAGCACTAAGACGCAGCAGGGGAGACGATTACCCACAATTCCGCAGCACAATAAGCATATGCGTGATACATGATACTCGGTACTCGTAAACTAAAAAAAAAAAACGTTTTTCAAGTCAAAATTTATAAAAAATCTTTGCTCGTCTTGCGGAACACTCGTAAACCGCGTTACTCGCAATGTGCTTGTGATGTCGCAGGGTATCTCAAATGGAGGAAGACTGTCAAGGGAAGTTCCTTTAAGTGGGAGCAGGGAATAGGGAGCACCCTTTTCCTGGTTTGTTTCCTAGTTTTGTATTTATGCTTGATTTTTAATAAATGTTATACGTCTTCCCTTATGCCATGCATGTGTGGAATGTTTGATTGCAACTCCCAATGATTTCAAAAACTAATTTTTTTTTTTAAAGATTTAAAAATCTATTTTTATTTGATATTTGTAATATATTGATTGATTGATTTGTAAAATAATTTTTAAAATTGTAAGAGAAAATAAATAAAAAGCATAAGAAATTGTAAAAAAAAAAAAAAAAAAACATTTGGTTTGTAAAATAAATTTATAGACTACAAAGCAATGTGTGTTTTACAGCACCTTTTGTAGATATGTAAATTGTTACCGCTAGTTTGGTAACCCCAGGGCTAAGTGGTAATGTCAGGGTAGAAGATACCAGCAGAGACAAATGCAGGGTAATTTAAAGGCAAAGGTTTAATGATATCCACAGAAATGCAAAATCAGCCAGTAGGGGCAATGAAATCAAAACTATAAAACTCAGGGAAGCCAAAAGACCAAACAAGGGCCAAAATTACAGAGAACATACTTCAAAACAAAACAGTAAATCAGCCAGAGAACAGATAATTCCCAACAGTCTCATGTCCAAATTGTAATAAAATCAGCTGGGAAAAGGTACAACATTATTAGCAGAGGTAAATTACGGCATCATTAAGATTGATTTCACATGCTTTTCCTGTAAGAGTCATCATTCAGTACTTTAATTATAACAAGAAGCCATCAGGAAATAAGTGAAAACCTCCCAGCTGAATTCCAGATCATTGCTCCCTTGGTTGGACTGATGAGTTTGCTTGTTCTTGTAGGAAAACAGCTATGTAATAATAGCCTCCTTATGTATGACACCCACTTCATCCACTTGCTTTTCATTAAACACAGTTATTTAGCCGTCTCATTAAACCTTGCTTTGACATATGACATATTCACTTAATCATAATCTCATATTCTCTTCTAAAGCTGATTGCATGTGATAGGGGCTTTTGCACAAACATTTAGTGCTGCCTTGTATAAGGTCTCTCTCTCTCTTTCTGTCTCTCTCTCTATGTAGCAGTATGTAATGGCAATCAATTAAATGAAACAATATTCTTGGAGTATAGTTTAATAGATCAAAAAAGAGGAAGGAAAACATCATTGTGCAAATGAAAGCAATTATTGCACAAGAGATGAGTGTAATAATTTTGTGAATGTTAGTTGAGTGCAATATTTCAGTTATATATTGTTCTGTTTGCATGCATGTGTGTGCGTGCGTGCATGCTTGCGCATGTGTGTGTGTCAATCAATTGTCCTTACAAAGATTTGAATCTGAATAATATACAAAATAAATAAGCAACTTGTTTTTATGCTGGAACAACATATATGCTATAATATTCATGTGCTACGTCCGAACTGACTGCACTGTATTTTATGTTTCTTGTATTTTCAACTGTTTTATATTGATTCTAAATCAAATTTTAAGTAGTTTTTAAAAGTGCCACTACAAACTTTTTTTTTTTCTATTTCTACTTATGATTATTTTTTTCTCTTTTATGTAAAGCACTTTGAATTACCATTGTGTATGAAATGTGCTATACATATAAACTTGCCTTGTATTGCCTTGATTTACAGGAAATGGCAGTAAAGTAAATTTCCAGTTAACATCAATGACTCTTATCACTCATCACTCATCCTCATCTATAGCGTTTTCTCCTGTACACAGGGTCATGGTTCTGCTGTCTATCCCAGGAGATTTAGGGCACTTACAGCACAAGATGGCGTACATTAGCGATTGGCAATTTGGGAACGCCTAGACGAGGCAATTTGGGAACGCCAATTAGCCGAATCTGCATGTCTTTGGAGTATAGGAGGAAACTAGAGCAGCCTGGGGAAACCCACCAAACACGGTGAGAATGTGCAAACTACATGTACACAGACCCCGAGAAACAAAACAAAAATGATGTTCCTGAGTTCTTTCTCACTCTGAAGGAGGACAGGTCTGTGAGTAGGGAAGTTTGTCAGTCCAAGTTTATCTGTGCTAATGTGCTTCAACATGCTAAATGAATATGTTTTGTATGAATTCCCTGATAGCTGAGGCAAATTGAACCAGCTGTACAGTATTTGTGACAACCCAAACTTCTTGAGATGTCACAGAAAGTGCAGCATTGCTCATTATGGGAGTGTTGTTAAGCAATTTTCGGGCTTGTTAACAGACTTCCTAGGAATTTGAGAGAGAACTTTGCTGACTGCAGAACTACGTTTTTCCAAGGGGAGTGTGTTTGCCTATAATCAATTACCATCTCCACAGTTTTCCGTACATTCTTTTTCAGGTTGTTGGCTTCACTCCATGACAAAAGAGGATATTATAGTAGTGTGTGTTCTTTTACTCTCTGTGCAGCTAACTTTAAATCACAAATTAGTTCTAGCCACCAATTTGACACCCTTACAAAAGGTCTTAGAGAAACTTCATACAGTACAAGGTTGTGGAGGAAAGATTTTATGGTACCTACAGTATGAGCAGGGTTTCCATCATCAATCTCCATCATGTCATAGTCACTGTTTTACCCGCTGGATTTGGTGCAATAAAGCTAGCAAAAGTCCATAAACAGGTGGATTCATGCCCAGATTTATTAATAATATTCATAAGTGATCCTTAATATTTATTAATTCACTTATATTCACTTAGAGTGCTAAGGTATTTAATAGTCACCTAGACATGGAAGAATAACTTCAGCAATTTAACTTAATTAAATTTATTCATTCAGCAATGTTTTTTTTTTTTTTTTTTTTTGTAAAACAATTTTATAGAAATAGAAATTTCAGATTTAAATGAATTAAAAATATCCAGACAATGAGATCTTACTAGGCTCAAAATAGAATACACTTTCTTTTGGGTGATATTGGATAGTGTGAACATAATTAAATCCCTTTTATAACTGTGTGTCATATGGTTAAATGCGCAACTGTATAACCAGAACTTGCATTTTAGTGAACAGGAAGTCCATATTCTTAAGACATACACACCTTCCATACCTTGTTGTTAGGTAAAACATACTGATTCTTTATTTATTGGCATGAAAACCACAATATATTTTAGTTGCATAAATGTGTACTTATCTGTTTTGATTTATGGTCTAAGAAAAGTGTTATGTTCAGCAAAAATATAATTTAGCAAAGTTACAATAAACTTAAAGCTCTTTGTCATAGAAAGTAATAAACAATGCAGATTTATTCACTGCCCAAAGACAATTAAATACTAAACAGTTGACTCCTTTGTATACAACATCTGCAGAATGTTGTTGGTCTTTCGGCTGCTCCCGGCAAGGGGTCACCACAGCGGAATATCCGGTCCACACAACAACTTGGCACGGGTTTTACACCAGATGCCCTTCCTGACGCAATCCCCCCCATTTTATCCGGGCTTGGGACCGGCACTGCATCCAGTGGCTGGAGGGTTTGGGCACTGGCTGGGAATCGAAACCCGGGCCTTCCGCATGGCAATGACACCTACCACTGAGCCACCAGTGCGATCATATACAACGTATACATCTGCAGAATTATTTACATTATTTAAAATATATAATATAATAATGGAAAAATTGCAAATGCCAGTTTAAAAACATCAACCAAAAGAGCATCTGTGGGATGCTTTGCATTTCAGGAATAAATGGAAAAAATATTTTGTCACAGGAAAAATGAAAAAAAAAAATTTGATGACGAACATGATGAATAACATCTTTGAATGATGAATAATATCTTTGTTAATATTTAGGCTTTGCAAACATTTACATTTTGAAATCTCTCCAAATACATAAATCCTAAAAACGTAAATAAATCAACTCAAGCACATTTATAATACTGTTTTGGCTCCATGGTTAACAGATAAATGTGATCATACAGTAAATACAATAATGTGTTACAATACAATTCTCATTCTGAGAAAGTTCCCACACCTGCTTTTTTTCCTTCATGCAAAACCCAGAAGCCTTTTTGTCTGAAAAGTGGTCTTTTACAAAATATGTTGCTTTCTTTTCTGATCTACAGGTAGTTTCCTGTTTTTTTTTTGTTTTTTTTTGTTTTGGTCATAAAATAAATATGTACAACAAAGTTTGTACAGAAACAACATTGTCCCTAAGACTTTTTTCACAGTATTGTATGAAATAAATAAAATAAAAAATAAATAAATAAAAAGCTTGGAAGGCACTTATCCTTTAAGTGATTACAATTTTGGATGATCATCAGTCATGCCAGTCTACTGAAATTTCATCATTTGACATACCCGCTTGGCAGTATACTTTGGCATTTAAGGAGTTATCATGCTCAAAGAAAACTGTCTTCATGACTTTTTTTAATCAGACAAATGGAAAGCCTATCCCAGGGACACTGGCTGCCATGGCTGTCCATCACAGGGTAAAAAACGTATACTCATCTAAACTCTCATTTATATCTCTTGGGATATTGAAGTTGCCAATCCCAATGCTCACATGTTTTCAGGCAGAGGTAATGAACTAGAAAACCCTGAGAAATCCCATATGAACATTGCTACTCATTGCTTCTACCCCATTATTACGATGCTGGTCAAATATATGAATATAGTCTCATTTCAACATGTGCTGTGTATCTCCAGGTTGTGTTAATACAGTACTTTCTACCTACAGCATATTTGCCATAGAACCATAACATACCTGTCCTCTTATGTGCTAATAGTACAGTTCACCATAGTTCTTTAGTAACTCTCTACCTACAGAATATTTGCCATAAAACCATAATGTACATGTAAAATGCAGAACCACAGGCAAGCAGAATATTAACTCTGCAGCCCTATGTGGCAATGGTCGTATGTAGCAGGTCATTTATTATTATTTTTTAATTATTATTTGCTTAGCTAATGATCTGTGTTGACAGCTGCGGTTTGAATCATATTAATGAATTGTTCTGGATCCCTGTCCAACCCTAGATAGGGAGCAGTCTTAGGGCGAGGTTCATTACAGCACCCTATCCAAGGCTTTAAAATTTCCCTTTTTTCCCTACATTAAGCAGTAAACCCCCCTTTGTGAGACCAAAACACCCTTTCTCAGATGAAATCTCATCCTTACACACTAGTATTTTATTTATCCTATAATAACAACGAAATCAAAAGATAGGAAAGATGTGACACTTAGTGTTCCTATAATATTTTGTTTATTCTTTGATTAAGGTAAAAATATACACTCATTAGTTGTTTTATTAGGAATATCTGTACACTTGCTTAGTATCAGCATAATACACAAAATCATGGGGAAACTGGCCTTTCTTTTTTATCTCAAACATCATAACAGAGTAAAAGGAAAAAGGTTAGTTTGAGGCATTCAGAAACTTCTGATCTGGGGTGTTTTATGTGTCTGGAGTAAATCAGAAGTGCAAACCTGAAGTGTTTATAGAACTTTTATAGAAGGAAGGTTATCAAGTCTTTGTGCTTTTATAATTGGCCGTACGTTTTATGCGCTTTATAGACCTAATCTAGTGCTATTGGCTTGTTAAGTATCTTTTTTGTATTTATATAAAAATAATTCTTCCAAATACAGTACCTGCATAACGCGTTATATACACTAGACTAATTGAATAACGGAAAGCAGTGAACGCATAAGAAAGATCTGCAGTTGCTCAACGCCACCACTAGATGGACGTACTGACACGCATAACGTCAATCGGTTGTTCTAGAAACAAAAGCTTTTACTCATAGAAACAGACCGATATCTGTTTAACTTTGACAAAACCCAAAAACTGTTCAAAACTAGCCACTACGTGAAACTATGACTATTTTTGTTTCCCCATGCAGAGATTATCATCATTGAGTTGAGGACTTTCTTATGTATTTCTTGGATAAACTCAGGCGGATTGACCAAACAATGCGAAAAAGATTCCAGTGGTTTCTCTAATAACACACTTCAGACATTGACAGGAAAACTAACTCTCATATATTGAATTTGAACAAATACTATTCCTGCTTATATTTTAATACAGCTTATGTCCAATCAAATATATGCCTCAGGGTTTGTTTGTTTTTTCTGTCTGTTTGTCAAACCACCAGCTCCTAATAAGTCCTTGTTCACAGTAGAAATGTAGATTCTTGGACAAAATGAGTGAGTTAAGAGTTCCTTAATGAGTTCTTCATAAGGATACTTAACTGTCCAATTTACATAATTGTAGTTTTGAGCCTCTTCCAGAGTGAAATATTCTGTTGAATGGTCTATTAAATATCAAAGAACGTTTAAGGGTTCCCTCAGAGGGATAACCCAAGCAACCACTTAAAGACGTCCAGATGTTAAAAGGTGTAGGCTATCAATCGGCCCATCCCTAGCAGACAGCTGCCAATGGCAGCAAGGTACATCTGAGCTCATACCTGATAGGTTGTGTGGAAAAACAAAAGCTGTGGGCTGCTAGTGTGAATCCCCATGGGTGAACACACTTTTTCCGTAAATTCATGTATTTTTTTCCCCAGGCTTTTGCAACGCTACTGTTCCAAAGCAGGATCGGGCTTGTGGAAAATCCGCCACCCAGCAGGAGTGGTTTTGCTCACGATTCTGGACATGTACAAGCTATTTATGGATGTAAGTGCGGTGGCATTGTCACAAGCTCTTTTTTTGTAAACAAACAAAACAATGATATGGACCGAAAATCAGGCATGAGCCCATATCTTTTGCACAAGGTGATACCCATGCTACCCCAGGTGCCACCCCAAAACCCACCACAAATTTTAATGCTGTAGTTCATGTTGTTTCGAATGCCCGTTGTGGAGTGTAGGTATTCTCTCTTGACACAGCCTCATGCCACCCCATGCGACAGCTAGGGAACGCCTTAGGGGACAAAGAATGTGTGTGAGTGTGAGTGAGTGTGGTATGTATCACTCTCTCTCTCCCTTACACACACACAGAAAGACAGAGAGGTATGATGGTATCTAAGCACTTCATGGTATCATGGCACTACTGAAATCCTGGGATAAGTGCATTACTGTAACAGAGGATTATGATTATTACAAAGAGGATTATTACAAAGAGAAATAAAAGTCATTTTTACTTTAAATTTATACACACTTCAGGGAAAGAAAAAATTGTATAAATATTTTAATACAACATTTTCTAAACATTGCTATCTTTATATATTCATATATATATATGATAATATTCTGATAATAATAATATGACAATCATTATTGTACAGTATTAATATAATTTACATCATACTACTTTTCTTTTTCTGAAAGTTTATAAATTTGTTTGTCTGAATGTATATCGCTATCTCCATATACTGTATACACACACATTTGAACACATCTGTGGAATTGTATTTTTTGTACATAATTTAAGTTCAATCTGCATAACAATTTTGCACTACCTCAAAAACTGCAGATGCATGATTTGGGCCAGCTAACTGTCTATATAACACTCCACCTTTGCATTGAGCTCAGGTTGCAGATTTGTTTTTTGCTTGTGCAATCTCAGGCATATCTCTGCATGTGCTGTGGGCTGCCTGTGTGCTCTATCAACCTGATCTTCTGTAGCACAGTGAGCGGAAAGGCCCTGATACCAGGTAGGGTTGAGTGACTCTGATTTCCATCTACAGTTGTCTCTCTGTTGCTGTTCAAGGACTCCCAGGCACTCTATATACCTCCTGAATCTAATTTGGTCTCATTTTGTCCCCTATCTATTTTGTTACTTTTGTATTAAGTTTAATTTCATGTTTGACCCTGATGAGGACCAACGTTTGGTTATGTACTTAATGTAATCACATTAACAATACTTTGTAATATGTATCAAATAACATGATAAAATAGCAGATAAAAATGTAAATAACAAAAATTTTTGATCATGCTTGCACCATCACTGTTTATTCTTCACTCTAATGTTGGGCTTTTAAATTAATGCAATTAAAAACCATATACACTCTATATCTTTCTATTGTCTACAATGCATTATTAATACACCATAAAATTTCATTCAATGTCTTTCACTTTGATTACAGTGTGCAGTGTTGTGGCTTATTTACAGTATGTGTGTAAATGGTTTCTTATGCTCCCACTCCTTCACATTTTGAGTCCTGGAATATGCCATCAGGGCAGAAAAAATCCATTGATAGCACAGTCTGGTCAATCAGTATATTCACACAATCAGTTGAGTTCATTTTATTCCCACATAGTGTTGTCAGCCTAGAACCGACAAATTGAAGCAACCCCAGCTCATAACTATGCATGATGAGTGCATCACTCCATGCGCTTCCTTTCTTCCCTTCCTGACATGCCCATCACACTATAATAGGGTCAATCTAGACTCATCAGACCACATGACATTTGTCCAATTCTACAAAGTCCATTCTTTATGCTCTGTAGCAGAATGAAGCCTCTTTTCCTGATTAACTTCAATAACAAGTGGTTTTCGTTTGGACAATCGCATCCCATATGTACATTTCTTTAACAAAGTTGATGGTTCAGCATTTTACAATAATGTGTTGGGGAGTTCTTAACCCACTTCCAGTCCTTACAATTTTCCTTAGTTGTTTTCTTTGCTTGTTCCAGGCCAGGAATTTGATCATTCTGAGACAGAGACTTTTTTTTTGTCCATGTCATAGAGTAAGTTCCCTCAATGCTTAATGTACTGTGGAATGTATATTTTGTTTTGTTTTTTTAATGTCAAGAATACTTGTAACCAAAATGCATGGGTTGAGGGCTTATAGGAGTAAGAAAACATACTATAGGTACATACATTTCTACACTACTCACAAGTCATTTCATTTCAAATGCACCTTCATCATAATATATGGAGTGAATTAAATGCATAATCGTTGCAGTATCCAGCTTTAACAACTTTATTAACATTGATTTTTTTTCCTCTTTGACCTCGCAAACATCGATGAAGTGATGTCAGACAGTTCAATACATAGTTATGCAGTGAAATATAAAACCTCATCAGCTGAGCAATCGGAATCCTTTACCACAAACCACCAGAGTGTATTTGCGAGTGTATCATTTCACTGACTTCCTCTTGTAATTTGTATTAGGTCTAATACCCGCTCATTTTCTTAAACAAATACTTCCAGAATAAAAATAATTAACTACTCCCTTATTACAAGTTATGTATCTAAATCTTTTAAACTAGCAGTTATCAAACCACTAATTAAAAGTCCTGACCTCAACCCTTCTCAGCTGTCAAACTATAGAGTGAGTGTATAAACTCCCCTTAATCTCTAGGATCCCAGTAAAGTCAGGCACTCAGGTGCACAAAGGTGCATTTCAAACTTGCAGTACAGTTCATAACAGTTGTGATACAGTTCAATACAGTCAGTATTTCATCACAGAAGTAAAACAACTGGTTAAAGTGCACTGCCAAGTCAAAAAAGTCAAGGAATTATATTTTGTTGGAATGCCTTTTGCTTTGATTATGGTCATAGCATCATTACAATAAGCTTATGCAATGTCACAACATTTATTTAAGTCCAGAGTCACATTAATTTTTTTTCCAACGCCTTGAATTGATTACGGAAGAGTTGGACCACTGTGTAAAGTCTTCTCCAGCATGTCCAAAGATTCTCAATGGGGTTAAGGTCTGGACTCTGTGGTGGCCAATCTATGTGTGAAAATGGTGTCTCATGCTCCCTGAATCCGATGAATCCTGACATTGTCATCTTAATATATACCCATGCCATTAGGGAAGAAAAATGCATTGATGGAGAAAGTATTGGTCATTAGAATATTTAGGTAGTCAGCTCACCTCATGTTTGGGTGGATAACATTGTTTGTACCATAGTCGCTAGGCATGATGGGTGCATGACTTCATCCACCCCTCTGCTTACCATAATGCGGCCATCACTCTGGAACAGGATAAATTCGACCCCATCAGACCACAATACCTTTTTCCATTGCCCCATAGACCACTATTTATGTTCCCTAGCAAATTAAAGTATATTTTTTAAACATTTTGAAGCCTTAGCATCACTGATAAGTGGTTTCTGATAACCGATAAGTGGTTTCCTTAAAGCTACAAAGCTATTTAGTTCCAATTCCTTGAGTTATCTTTACACTGGTCATGTGGAAGTGCTCTTACTTTCACTGTTAAACTGAACGTAAGTTCTACTTTTTTTTCAGGATTGGATTTCACCTAATATTTAAGTAATCTCCCATCATGATAATTGTTGAAAATTGTTGAACATAAAAATGTTTTTCTGACCACATTTTCTCCTCAAAGATAATGATTCACCACTATGCTTTCAAGTTTTAATAATCTGTTGGATTATTAATGCAGTTGTTTCAGGAACCTCCTTAGTTGCTTTCTTCGCTTGGCAATATTTTGCATTTTGTCACATCTTTACCAAGAGCACAAGATATGCCTTTTAACATGGTTGTTTAAAAATAAGACGCTACTCATTTCTGAATCATATTAATCACTGCAGTAATCATCCAATGGAAGCTTCTTACCTATTTGCTTATTTAAAGCCAAGGGGGTGAGTTTTATTGGCCGTGCAGTCAGTAAATTACTGTATTATTGGCCTCCAAACAGAATGTATTAAGCTAAGCTGAAAAATTCATGTAAAAATAATATTTTGTTACCCCTACCTGTTGTACCTTGTTCCTCTACCTTGCTTCTAATTAGTCTAGATTGTTACAGCCTGAGTGCATATTAAAACCAGAAAGTATAATAATAGCGGTGGCACGGTGGTGTAGTGGTTAGCACATGTTCTCCCCGTGCTTGGTGGGTTTCCTCCGGGTACTCCGGTTTCCTCCCACAGTCCAAAGACATGCAGGTTAGG
>JAQQZT010000016.1:12718158-12734302 GCA_030068275.1 Clarias platycephalus | reverse complement strand
GGCACCCTGTCCAGGGTGTACCCCGCCTTGTGCCCTAAGCCTCCTGGGATAGGCTCCAGGCCCCCGCGACCCTGAATAAAAGGATAAAGCGGTATAGAAAATGAATGAATGAATGAATGAGTATAATAATATTACACAAAATTACCCCTACTGTATTTAATCCACACTACTTTGACTCCAAGTAAAATTTATCATAAAATGCTACAAATTATTTATACTATATAGCCTATAAGATTTGTGGACACCTGATGGTCACATTCATACTGTGATAACAAAGCACATAATGATATAGCATGTGTTAATATGCTGCAGCATTAAAATGTCCATTCACTGGACAGAAACATATTCCAGCAGGGACAAGGCAAGGTAAGAATGGCTGATCCCCAGAGTAATGTTCTGAAATTTAGAGAAAAGCCTTCATCAAAAACTGGAGATAACTGAAACAACAAAGAGAAAGGAATAAATCTGAAAAGGAATGTTTAAAAAGCACATATGGGCATGATGGTCACGGATCCACGAGGACAGATACTGTAGACATTTAACTGCTGCTGATGTAATCATAAAGACTTTTCTGTGCTTATTCCAGGAATGGGTCTATTCAAAATATACTTGTGCTGGCCAGCCTGAGGTCTTTGAGAATCCAGCCATAGAATTTCAGTGCATGTAGACCTACAGAATAATACGTGTCAGTATGCAGAGTACTACATGTACTGTACATGTGTTGTTGGATTTCAAACTCCACTTTATTTGAATTCGTACAGTGCAAAGAAAGTTAATGAGGAGGATTATTTCATCCGCTTATATTCCTTATATTGTGTCATTTGTGGTAACCATGAAAACACACTGCAGAAGAACAGCACAACAGATTTGAAGTCAAAGTGGAAATAACACTGGACTTCCATCCTCTCCAGTCACAGTGCAGTGCATCTTTAAGAAAGATGGCAAAATTGCACCAATGTGTTTCTCAAAGCAAAGAGATTCAAGCCTTGACGTGTGCGCATGATGTGTGGGGGACAGGATCATCAAAAGAAACCACATTTACAAATACTACTGGAGGAAGATCTGGAAGGATTGTATTACATGTTGTTGACTGATAATGGTCAAAATGTGACATCTTTCTCAACAGAAAACCTTATAATAATTATCCATGGATTCCATGTTTTGAAGACGATAAGGGGCAAGAAATTTAAGACAGCTATAGATAAAAGAGTGAGATGTTTGTTTTTTGGGTGCGGATAATGTATGTTTTCCAGGGATCTATATGCTTTGTTTTGAAATGCACTGACGAGAGTCTTCACTGAGATCACAGCAGCATTGCACCATTACATGTGGCAGACGCTATGGCTTGTTATCTAATAGCTTGTGCAGGTTTTGAGTGTGTGCTTGTGTGCATGCGTGCATGTGTGTGTGTGTGTGTGTGTAAAAAACGCTATGATTCGCCCATGCTTGGTTCTTTCAAGGATTGCCTTGGATTTCGTTTGTTTTAGATTGCAACCCAAGTGAAATTGAAATTAATTTGCTGGAATCAAATTAAAGAACATACAAGGCACCTAAAAATATCTCAGAATGATATTTTTATTTATAGCATTTTGTGCTGTCTGGACCACATTCCACCCTAATGCACCCACAAGAAAACATTTCATAACCCACAGCTTAAGCTCATACACAGCACCTGAACATTTCATAATAATGATTGATTAGAGCTATTCAGGCTCATTCAGCTTTGTGTGAAAGCCCCTCAGATGTTGATTTTACTTTAATTATCCAGCCTTCATTTGCAGGTGATATGTTAAGAGTTCAGTAGAAATCACAAAGGGGATTTCCACTGCAGTGATAACCTCAACACTTCACTCATAGCTCTATGTAGCTGCCCGGGTCTGATCAAGCATGTCTCATTTGTCGTCTGATTTCTTGCCCAAGGCGTGTTATGTACACAAGACGAAAAAACTTGGGGAATGTTCAAATTTGAGCAGTGCACACATCATTGATACACACGTTGAAGGGGAAGCACAAAGGGATGAAGAATGGTCTTTTTAGGGTCAGGTTTCCTCCTAGACTCTTCAACACATTGGTTTCTAAGTATGCAGACCATTGGACAGTCATTCAGCCTCACTTGATTGCTAAATAGTTTAACTCCTACTAAAAACCCCAATGTGTCCTTTTCTAAATGGTGCAGTTGTACTGTATGAGTTTTTTTCCTTAATACACGTGTGCCTGTGATATGAACTATTATTGTTCGAATGAGAAATAGCAGTCATGCACAGGCATATACTGTAGGACATTTCAATTTTACAGAAACTAGGCACAATTCTCTTATATAGATAATATCTTGGTCCATCTTGGTATCAGCTTGCAGTTATTATGGCTCCAATGTGGCACATCAGCATGTTGCAAGTGTTGCCCTGTTGTTGTCAGATCGCAGGTTCAAATCGCAGAAGTGCAATCTGTGGCCAGGAGGCAAAAGAAAGACATATTATTATCTTTATCCTCCCCAGCTTATTATGTAGCTGAAAAAAAATGAAAGGGGGGATTAACTAGTCCAAAGGAATCTAAAAATGTGGAGAAAATTACAGTTAATACCACAATTTCAAAATAATCAATGCATAGATAGCTAGTTTGACAATACACAGGTTAATAAATTTTTAATAAGAAAAAAATAATTTAATTATTAATGATACAGTATATATGTACTTATTATGCTTATTTTTAAAATAAGTGTTAAAATATGTGAATAAATATACAAAATAAAACATGTAGAACAACATAACCTGTATAACAATATTATACTTATTGCATATGGTATTTAACAAAAGTGAACTATGACATTTTTAGACTTTTTACATGATAATCATTAATCAGCCCCCCACCCCCCCAAGACATTACTACTAACCGTAGTCTTTTTTTATTTTTATTTTTTTTATGTTCAATAACACCCAAATATATTATGCTCCTACACAATAATTGGCATAAACCTTGAAATTAATCTTGTAGGCCTTCACACAAATAAAGCTGCAGGGAAGATTGGGTTTCCAACTTCCAGTGCTTACTTGGTACATGCAGCACTAATCATGGGAGAGTTTTAAGCTCAAAACTGCTCAGTAGCTGCACCATTAGCTTAGTTCAGGTACTCAGCAGCTCACTATCTCCAAATTACCAACTTGGCTAAGACTGAAAGACCACATTGTCTAACTTAAGATCTACCACAGTGACATAGAGCTGAATGAGGCCCCGGTAAGACCTACCTGAAGTGGTTACTTCTTATTGTAATGATATGTTTACTTCTGTTAGAACTCAAACACCTTCATTTGCATGGATGTGTTGCTGCAGGTTAAAATTCTGCGAAAGGAAATCCTACAGGAATGTTTGCACAGAATGATGCAATGCGAGAAGTAAGTGTTGCAGGTAATACCAAGTAACACTTCTCTAGAATGAGGCGTTTTTTTGCAATTCAGTTAATGGGAATTTGTCTTACCATTGTGTAAGTGGTGTTTCTTAAAACACTTTATCAAATGAATCTCCCTTGTGTTCACATGTAAGCAAATATATATTTAAAACATTTTGTTAGCAGAAGTTGTAAGACCAAGATTTGTGTGATGGATAGTTGCAAGTCTGTTTACTTCATGATGGAACTGTGCCATGAGCCTCCTACACCTTTCCAGCTGTCCAGACATCACATACTGTAGCGTATACCATGGAAGCTCTTGAACCCAAGGTATAGGCGGAATAATATTTCTTCTGACAAAAGAAGAAAGTTTGCATAAAGTTTGCAAGTTTGGTGGGTTTCCCCCATGTTCTCTCCCACAGTCCAAAGACATGTATCTGATACTACGTGTATCAGACTAAATTGCGTTTCGAGATTGCCTGCAGTGTGTGAATGTTGCCCGGAGGTCCTACCATGGTTGTACAATCTTCACCATTTGACTTCATAGTCCCTAGTTGGACTACAGAGGTTCGTAAATGTATATGTATATATGCATTTATATTTAAACAAATAATGGGTTATCAAGAGAACCAAACCAAAGTGCACATCAAGTGCACCCTCAATGGGTGACACCTGACCAGACAACAAAGTCAACTGCTGATTCCGTTCCATGAGCTGTCTGTCGACACAAACTCAGTCACTGCTCCCTCTTAAAAGAGAGTCCCAAAGATTTTCCCACCTTTAAGATGTGAGTGGCAGGCGTCTGTTCCTCTGTTTAATAAAGCCACAGCAGGCGTTAAAGAATGCATTTCATGTCAGAGCCATCAGCACATCAGGGGAGGCTGCGGTGTCTGAAGTTGAATAGACAAATGATGTCTCACCCAGAGAGGATACTGAGATGCTGCATGAATTAAGTTCAATAAATATCAATGCACTTCAATAAATATAATTATCTATGATTTACTTAAGCTCTGGATGGTGGATAGCTATTTATTTATTTATTTACTTGTTTGCTCATTTAATTATTTGGATCATTAGAAGTATTGGTGGTTAGCCTGGTTTTAAATGGATGCATCAGTACTTGTTCTGATACTCATATTCGAGGCCACATATCGATAGCACACACATTTTCTCATACTCGTACTTGTAAAAGATACCAATAATGACAGTTGATTCCAGATTATAGTATACAACATAAGGTATACAACATATATATATATATATACACACACATTATTCTGCACTGTAAACATGCACTTCTGGTTGGATGCTACCTGTATTTAATTGCCTTGTACCTACATTTGCAGTGACAATAAAGTTTAATCTAATCTAAATCAAATCTAATACACAGAATAACAGATAATAATAAAGACAAGGCATAATTAAAATTAGATGTTAATAAAAATATGCTGAAATAGTTTTTACTTAAATCAGAGTCACAGTTTTGTACACCTATGTAAATTTTAAAAAATTTTTGCTTAGACTACAGTGCTTAATCTTCTGGCAGATGCTATCTGAATTGTCAAATCTTTTAAAAAGTTCAGTCCAAGTTTTGCCTAAAACTTGGTCGAGCTAAGCAAGTTCCTGTTGAATGGGGAGTCAAATTAAATGTGGCAGCTAAATACTTCAGTACATGAGCAGTTAGCATGTCAGGTACCACAGCATCCTCAGATGACACATTGCTGAAATCAGTGTACCCTATCTTATTCCGATCACATAATGTGAGTGGTGTTGGGAGATAGCAGCAGTTATAAAGCTACTAATCGTAAAACTGTGATATCCGGCTTTGGTGAGCCAGACATCAGAGAGAAGATGTTGACCAATCGCTGTGCGCACGTTTGCACTATTTACACTGGAGCTTTGGGCCAGGCAGAGAAGCATGTTCTTATTTACCTTGGCTCTAAGCTTATCAGCAGAAATGGGAACTGTGTTATGAAAAGCCATAATTCTGGGTGGCCTTCTGAGATATTGTGGTTAATATGTTCGAAGAAAAATTAAATCTTCGTAGTTGTTCAGTTGACTGTGACCATTTACAAGGAATTAATGTGTTTCAAAAGCTTTTTTTGTGATGTGTTGAGGAAAACCAAGGTAAAGACTGGGAAAAGGTTAGTGTTCATGAATAGGTGTGGTTGAATATGTTGAGATCAACTGTAATTTCTTTATGTATTTAAATATTTGCATTTGAGTAAAAGCAGTGTGAGTATATTCAACATATATTCAGCATTTGGCTCTGTGATTTTAATAAAGATATAGTTCTGTTCGTCTGTTGACCTGCATATTATTGGTTTATTACAGCTGTTTTCTTACTAGTTATGCATAAGCTGAGTGCAATTACTGTATACTAAACTATTGCACTTCTTAGAGGGCAGACAGTCATTAATGTGGGTTATTTATACTTAAGTTAAATGTCATACTATTTGATCCCAATTAGAAATGGTTATTTATACTTTTTAAATATTCTTATTTCCATTTCTTATATATTTAAGCACAAGCAATGTTAATTCTTTAATGAACTGTTTTCATGAGTCTTAGGTGTCTGCAGGTCTGCAGTCACTTTCCTCCTTGGGGAAAAAAAATGTCTGAAATCCATCCCTCTGCTGACTCACTTTGTGAAAAAAATATCGTTTCTTTTTCAAGGTCATTGGTGCTGCAATTGTTTAAGGAAAACATGCAGCTTTGTAATCAATACAAAAATATCCTTTGCTTTGCTGAGGCTGTATGAGAGGGAATTAATTTGGGGATTAGGGAAATTGGAGAGTAGCATGAGCTGGTTCAGACGAATGCACTTTAACCCAGACTTTCATCACCTGACTTAGGTGAGTCTGGCTACAACAAAGGATAATGGTGGTGTTGATGGACGATGCTGTGCTCTCTCTGTGTGGCATGTCCAGCCTGCCTGTTTGTGGCTCTGAGAAAGCTTGCTCCCTTGCTCTAGTTCCCACTGTCAGATTTATTCCCAAAGAAAATATCTAGCTAACAGAATTATTGTTATTATTATTATTATTATTATTATTATTATTATTATTATTATTATTATTATTATTATTATTATTATTATTATTATTAATAATAATAATAAATCAGAGAAAGGGATACAATCATGAAACAAACAAAGAACAATATTGTGTTCTTTGAAATTAGCTGTTGTATTAAAGTCAATTGGATTAAAATTCCTGAAAAAAGAAAGTACTGTAAAATGTTATACATGCAATACCAATTAATTTTATGGTGTATCCTAAATTTAAAGTTTCATTAAATACTGTATGCATTTAAATTAATACAAATTATAACAATAAGCAATGTTTTGAGTGTCTTTGTATTGACATAATAATAATCGTATTATTATTATTAGTATTATTATTATTATTAGTATTATTATTAGTATTAGTATTATTAATAATAATAATCATCATCATCATCATCATCATAATCATAATAAAGTGATAATTAATTGGCTTGCTGTCCAGGTTCCGGGCCTCCTGCAACTCTTTATACAGGATAATAGACCATGTGTGAGTGAGTGAGTGCGTATTATTATTATTATTATTATTATTATTATTATTATTATTATTATTATTATTGGAAAGAACAAATGGCTTGCAGACAACAAATTGACTAACTAACATCTAATACATTATATGAGATTTGTTGTACCTTCACCAACACTGTCCCAGTCCACTTCCTCTGGTCTCAGAGACACCTCCTCATATCTCTCTTCAGTCTGTTAGAAGCATTCCTGAAAACCCCAGCCCATTTACCATTGCCCTCACTCACAAATCAGCCATGGAATGCATGTCAGTCTGAAAATGGATTTGGGGTAATAAATTCTCCAGAGCTGCTGCAATGGAAGCACAAGTTTCATAATGATACCGAAGCGTTGGGGCATGCCTCCAAAGAAACATTGTGGCTAGGGCAGCAAGTCTACTCTGAGCATTTGTTATTACAAAAGATATTTTCCTCCTGCTAGGTGGAATCAGCATAGAGTTGTGGACTGTGCCACAACACGTTCTGTAAGAGAAGCCAAACTTGGGGAGAGTTACAGGAGGAAGGTTGTCTTCTTCTGGGTGATTTACACTCTATGCTCCCACCGGGGAAGTAGAAAGGCTTGCAATGTTAAATAAACACTTGTAGTGTTCTTCAGCCTGAGCAGTGAGTAAGATAACTATTCACTCTTGTAATATTGAGTCATTAGACTCAAGTGTCCACCCTCACTCCGCTCTCAATGGTGCATGCCTTTAATGCTGCAGTTTTATCAGGAATAGGCATATTTTTTTCAAAAGGAGAGATTTTTGACCATTTCAGACTGAGAAAGTCCTAAATGTGAGGTCTGTACTTTTCCTGGTGGGAATACAAAGCATAACAGCGGTAGCCATCAACAGCTGAGGGACTCACTAAACAGCTGGTGACAGATCCGTCTGGATGCATCACCACTTTACACTATAACCTGTATGTGTGTGCGCATGCATGCATGCTCCTGAAAGATACCTCAGTACAACACACACTCTCCCACTCTGTTTTTACTGAAGACTTAACAGTCCTACACAATGCGACTCAGGAATTTCACCTCGGTCGTGCCTTCACTGGTAAAAAGCAACTCCCTCTAAACAGTACCCTTTGGGCATTAAAGACATCAACACTAAGCATTTCAGTTAAATCATCCGTTTGCGCATATCAATCACATTCTCCAAATCGGAGGAATTATTTAGGCCTTGTTCAGCTACTAGGAATCACATCATCATTCATATCATAATAAACACACTGGTTTGATGACACTCCTGCATGTGAAAGAGGCGTGTTAAGGTTTTCAAGCCCTTGCTAAAAATTTGGATGAACCTCATACATGAAAGTTTTTCATACATTTGCCCACATGTAGTATGCTTTATTATATATATTTGTGATTTTTTTTTCATGATTCCTTTATTTTCACCTTTTCATTCTTCATATGGTTTCAAGATGTCATTTTCTCATGTGAATAATTTATTCTTATATGATGATATTGTTGTTAACAAAAGTTACAATAAAAAATTGTATAATCATGTAAATTGTATAATCATGTATAATCATGTATGAGATTTTTCTATAAGGGCAGTAACACAAAAAAAAAATGCAATAAACTGTTATCCCTATACTTGGCACAGATTAATGGAATTGCTTTGAGGTGAAATAATTTGTTTTCACAATTGCTCATTTTCAGTGTTCATTCCTTTGCCATGACCAAGAACGTTCACCCAGGTGGTTTCTTTAATCTTCCACAAACCGAGAGTATAAAGGTGTTTTACAGTATTAGGCTTTTCAATGTTCACAGTACACAATGTTTAAAATATGTAGAAAGTTTTTATAGCTTGTTTATATAGCTTTTATAGCATGTTGCCATATTTGTTAATTTCCTGCTTAATCCTAGGCAGAGTGATGCCAATCAATGATGGGGAAAAATTATTAGGTCGAATCTCAATACTGACAGGTGGCCTTTAAGGACATCCCTTAAACCTTAAGTACTGAGCTGTTTTATTTAATTTAATTTCTTTTTTGTATTTTGTGTCAATTCAGATCAAAGAGTTTGTAAAATGAATCAAATGAAACGTGATTGTCATAGCCAATTAACTGGAAGCTTTCCATTGATAAATCAACATCAAAGGAGATCTGTGCTACAAATGCCACGGATCATTAATCAGTGGCAATTTTGACAGACTCTTGGCAGACTGGAGAAATAGCTGTCATCAGATGAAAGATCAATCCCAGTAAGGATATACATCCTGCTTTTAATAAATAAATATTAAAACGTCAATTTGAAGGACCTAGGACACTTTTAGAGGAGGTTACATCATATATTAATTTTATCCTTCAGTTCTGTTCTCACTGTTTAGAGAACTTTTGTTGTAGAGCTATTTTAGGCTTACTTAACCAAAATGTAGCTTTAAATTGCAATAATGTAGGACAATAATTAATCCATGTTGAGCCCAACATCATGATTATTGTGCACTTCCCCAACAGAAGCCTAACATCCTCTTATCGTGTGATTGTGCACACATGCATTTTGTGGTCTAATCCCTTCCTGGATATTGGACTGTGAAGAGAACAATCTTGATTAAAAAACTTCATGTAGAAACATATTAGGCAGTGGAAGAATGAGAGCCCAGAGGCATGGTGCTGGAATTCTCCGTTTGTTTTGTGGAGTAAGACAGAAAGACTGAGAAAGGAGAGAAAAGAGAGGGAGGTAATGGAAAGTTCAGTAGCAGGTGAGACTCCGCAGAGAGAGAGAGAGAGAGAGAGAGAGAGAGAGAGGTAGAAAGAGAGTAAAAGGGAGAGAGTGACCTGTAGGTCTGCATGACTGCAGGCCATTTTGGGAAAGGGGGGGTGGGGGGGGGGGTCCACTGACAGACACTTGTGTATCCCCATCACTAAGAAAAAGATAAAGGCTACATTGTTTCATTGCTGGTACTGATCTTAATCTGATCTAGTTAAAGATCAGTGTCTGAGCTGCTTGGAGTATTAGTACCTTGATGTTGGTTGTACAGTGTGGTGGACAAGGAAAGTCCCTAGGAAGAGCACAAAATGTTGGAAAGGTTTCTTCTTTGTTGTTTAGAAAGTTCTGACGTCACTATTGGAGACGTAGATAGTCTCTTTTAAAAAATTAACTTTTTTTATTATTTGGGGATTTTTTTGGGGAAGTATATCCACCTTCCTGGTCTGTAACAGGAACAGTACAATTCTGAGGACAAACGATAATTCATCCATTTGTACACAACATAAATTTACTTTCTGAAGCCATCTTCGACTCCAAATATTTGCTTTATAAATGATAACCATCCAACGTGGGTGCAGGTCACAGTTAAAATGAATCATGTTAAGCAACGCAACCCCAACTGCAGGATCAAAGCTTATTCATCTCCCAGGTGACAGCAATCTCTCTTCAAAGCAAACAGACCTGCCCTGTCATTAGCAGCACATTATGATCTATAATTAAAGCAAAATTAAACCAATTAATATCTCTCAGCAGAGATGGATAGCTGATAGCATAATGACATATGAACATAAGATCAATCATAAGGAGTCGGGTAACAAAGACATGATAATTTGGGAAGACAGCATGCACATACACAGACTGTCAATGTGGACAGCTAGCAAGTTGGACCAGGTGTTGAACTTCCTGAACATAGATATTAACCAGACCTGTCGAATGCTGCCATTGCCCCCTATTGTTATGTTTAAGTGGTCCTGCCTCAGTATTTATTCATTTAGCCATGCAGAAATTAAAGTAATGTGGCTCATTCTACTAAAACTACCAGAACATTTCAGGCCCAGATTTTTTTTGTAATCAAAGACTGAAAAATAAAATATCAATTAATAATTTGAATTCATCAAGAAGTACATTGTTTTCAGCTACAACCAGTTTGTTTTCAATTCACTTTTATTTCTATAGCAATTTTAACAATATACATTGACAAAAAGCAGCTGCACAGAAACTCGGATAAAGATTTATATGTAGATTATTAATGAGAAAACCCAAGGTTAGGGTAACAAAACAAAACTCTCTGAAATAACATAGGGAAGATACCTTAAGAGGAAAGGAATGAACCCGCTCACTCTCTCAGTGAAATCAGAAAACCTCCAGACAAAGTCTAATTTAGCTAGAATAGCCTTCAGTGGAGAAATTGTAGTAGAAAGTTGTGTAACCAAAGCCGAGAATTGATCTGCCCTTCAAGTGTGTATCATTTCTGATTTTGTAGCGTAATCTTATTGATTACTGCCTTTCTCTTTTGCTCTTAACTAGTACTATAACTAGAGACTCTTACATTGCAGACGTTACGTGAATACTCGTTCCACCAACATTCATATGTTGGTCACAGATAGACTCACAACTCCGGCAGCTGTCTAAACGCAGCCTCCAGCGTCATTCTGACTACTTGCTAATTTTCCTGTTTGTCGGAACTGATTGTGCTTCTGAAGACATAATTAACTATGAGCACAGGATAGGTTCAACTTCCATCAAGGAACCACAGTTGCTTTGAAGTTCTGCCTCATTTCAAATAGGATTTCTTGTGTTTGTGGTCAATGGTTTTATGTTTCTTCAAATTTCCTAAAATTTCCCCGAATTCCATTCTCACTTTGATCAAAAACAAAAAGTTGTCAAAATACTAACTGAAAAGTGTAACTGGCTTCAGGCAGTCCATGTTAAGGAGATAATTGGGTTTTTTTCCAAACTTGCCAAACTCCACAACAGGAGTAAACTGCAATGGAAGCAGTTTATTCTTACAGGTAGAGAATCCACATCACATTAGAGGAAAAAGTGCATTAATTGTTGATGCAGTGCTTAGCGTGGAATAGTGGAATATCAAGAGGCACAGCTATTGGAAAATATAGAGCTAAATATTTTTCTTCAAGGTGTGTTAAGCTAACATCATAACACCTCTCCTCCTGTTTCCCCCTGTCAGAGGGTTTTTTTTTTTTCTACAGCTTATCTACAGATTGACCAGTTCATTCCATTACTTCATGTGTATTTTAAATAATGAGTGTGTTCAATATGCTATAATCTATGGTTTCTACAGTATATATGTCTAACTCTAAACATTTTAACCATTTTGGCTTTCTAAAGTGGTTTTTAGAATTACTGTAAGTGATGATAATAATAATAATAATAATAATAATAATAATAATAATAATAATAATAATAATAATTATAAATGGCAAAAAAAATCATTAGGGACAAACTGCTAAATAAAAAAAAAAAAATGTGTAATTATATACAGAATGTTTATTTCTGTAAATATGTTTTGCAGTAAATTTCCAGAAGACGGCACAGTGACGTAATGATTAAAACCTCTGGCCTCACACCTCCAGGGTCGAGGGTTCAAGTCCTGCCTTTGGGTCTGTGGGGGAGGAGTTTGCATGTTTTTCTCATGCTTGGTTGGTTTCCTCCAGCAGCTCTGGTTTCCTCCTGTAGTCCAAAGACATGCAGATTAGAGTAACTGGTATTTCAAAATTGCCCAGAGTGTGTGACGGTGTGCATGCAATGGACAGGCACCCCATCCAGGGTGTATCCTGGCTTGTGCCCCAAGTCCCTGGGGATAGGCTCCAGGCCTCCCATGACCCTGTACAGGATATAAACAGTATAGAAAATATGTGACTGAGTGAGTGAATTTCCAGGGTTGGAATAGAGGTTATATGGTGAAGCTTTGTTTCTGTCGGAATGCACGTGCCCCTGGCACTAAGTACAGCAGAAGAATCAGATTTCCCGTTGAAATGCAGATCCTTTTTTAATGACAATTATTGAATAATTCAACTCAATAAAATGTTATTTATATAGCATCGTCATTGTCACAAAGCAGCTTTACAGATTAAAAAAAAAATTAGGGAAACGAGTGAGCAATTTTAATACAATAATCTGAGTTTAATCAATGTGTATTTTTCACCTCACTCAATGTCAAGTATTTATAAGTAATATACGTTTACAATTATGTTAATTCTCTTTCCTACCCATCAATAAATGCATCTGGTTTGTTGTTCTTGTTTTTACCATTTTACCATATATTAGTTTTTGGATTCAATTCCTACACACACAAACCACATTGTTTGCCGTTAGATCCAACTATCTGATAAGTACTGAACTGCTAACTCTAGGTGTATATTTATCCATTGACACCCAGAGTGTACATGACACTGGTACCATGAACAACCCCTGACGACAGTGCAGTTATCAGGGTTTCCTAATGAGCTCTGCTACATGGAGCAGTGCTTCTCAGGTGTCCCGTCTTCAGGCTTTTACCTGGGCTGTTGATAGACAAACCATACCATCTGGGAAGTTCAAGTTAGCACCATTAGTCTTTCAGCATCAGGGGCAGGGATTCTGAGATGCCACTCCTTCACTGATCTGTGTTGACTGTGCTGCTTAATTAAGATCTCCATTTCTCTTAGCAAATATTCTCTTGTCTCCTACTTCCTCTTGTTTTTCTCAGCGAGTCATATAGGAGACCTATTTTGCTTAAAGCAGAAAAATGGGAGAAGCATTTGCCCACCATTAGCACTAGAGATAATGAACAAACATTAAGTGTTTACACAACTTTTTATGAATACCGCCAAAAATAATTGAAATATATTTATAGTAAAAATATATGATATTTTGTATACCAATTATAGAAATAAAATGTCCTAAATATTTTCTTAATTTTTTACATAATACTTGATTTTAAAGACTTTGCACTCACACATGATATTGAAATTGATCTTTGATTGTTTCTTTAAATCTTTAAAGAGACAATCTTGAGACAATTTGTATTTAGGTCAGAAGTCAGAAGTCACTGTCAAACAGAAAGCACTAAAGCAATTTCCCTCTGGGATTAATACATTTCTTTGAATCATTTTTTAGAACAAAAAATGTATGTAGTAGATCAGCCAATAAAGATACAAACAATAAAGAATTCAGCAACTTACACTATAAAAATATTAACACAGTTATAATTGCAAATGCACAATAGCTTATTGTAATTATTTTAAAGTAATTATTTGAAATCAATCACATTTCCAAAAATGTAGATTTAATAAACTGACAGGGTGGGCACAAGTGAGGAATCATTCATTATCGTGGATACGTGCAAAGCAAACAATACTAACACACAAAGCATGACTGTAAATGGCTGTGAACATCGACTACTTGTGATCTTACTAAACAAAACAGATACTAGACAAACAAATAATTCTACAAACATACGCCACTGGTTTTTGGCCTCTGGTTTGAAGATTACTGGTATACCACTGTGGGTTCTGGGCAGCCTCACTCTGACTGACACACTAGGAACAGGAGAGAGCTCACAAAAAAGCCTTGGCAGTGTAAGAGTTTGGAAGCACCACTTCCCCATTTAGATCTCCTGGATCATTTCCACTGCATTCATTGGTCAGTCTAGCTTTCTTTTCCAGTATTTAGAGATGAGGCGGGTACGAGTGAGGAATCTTTAATCGTCTTGGAAACGCTCACAATTCTGACAGTAGAAGCACACAAAGCATGAACGTGAACTGTGAACATGTGCTTTAAACAAGGATTGTGTACTAACTCACAAAACACAACAGATAATAGACATGACAAACACAAACTGAAAAACTGGACCTTAGGTAGTGAGACTCAAGTGTACTCATGACAGCGGTGACATGTGACCAGTGGTGGCTAATTGGAGCTGTAGTTCAGTGCTTCCAAGATAATTCCCTGGCATAGCCTCCTTTAATGCATGGCTATCAACATGCCAACCAAAGTCCAGAGGGAGTCCTGGACAGTCATTAGCAATGAGGGCACTGGTCACAAGGAAGGGCTGTTTCTTTTTGCCATTCAGATATCATGGAATTAATTAAACTAGGAACTATATTAAATATTACAAATGCTGTAGGCAGGAACACTAGCTATTCATGGGCATGTGTGAGCTCATGAACAGTATGAGAAGTTGGAGGAGAAGTTGGAGGATGGAAATTGGCAGGTGAACAATTTGGCAGAAAAATGCTGTGAAAAAAAAAATAATAATAAAATAATAAAGTACATTTCCCCCTTGTCATTTTCCAGATTGCCTGTTGTCTTGTGGTCCTCTCCCAGAACAACCTAATTTGTTGATAATGGCGTTTCCACTGTAGGGACATAGTTTTGTTTGAATATCAATGGCATTCTGCAACTCTGAAAGAAAAAAAGATCTGCTGGTTTATTTGCTCTCAGGTTCATGGGAATCTGGTAATTTAGGTTTTCATTTCTGAATACATGATGATGATAATGATGATGATGATGATGATGATGATGATAAGTATTAAAGGCTCTAAAACGCTGCAACATTACATTGCCTGTGTGGCTGAATAGTTCAATAAAATTGTGATAGAATTAAAACTGACAACGAATATGTTTGAATGTTTTCTTCAACACCATAGAAATATATCATATTAGCAATGACTCAAGTGACTCAGAATAGTCATATTAGCCAAGGATTCCTACAATCTGTTGAAACAGCTCTCAATATACCTGCTCAGAAATTGGCTGTAGGTGAAGGTGTAGGCTTTTCCCTGAAAACTTCACTGAGATGGCGGGCAGATTTGGGGCCTGAACATGTAATCCACTGACATTTTTCTTAGCTGTCGGGATATTTTTCTGCCAGTTAGATGTCAAAAGTAAATGAACGATTATATAAACAATCCTCTATATCAACATAGATAATATCTGTACTAGTTTACCTGGATGCAATGCAGGCATTTGAGGTGAATTTGCATTAAAAGTATCTTCTCTGATGTTTTCATGTCTTTTTGTACACTATTGTTAATTTTAAAGAAAAAGAAAGCACCCTTCAATCGCCAATCAAACACGAGTTTTAATCACTGCTTTTAGAAAAACCGAATGAATGTTTTCTTGGCATTTCTGCTTATCCCTGCTAATCCCTATCTCTCAGTTTCTAAGCTTAATTGTAATAATGTTGGTTATTTGAGCACTCAAACCATGCAAATATCTCCTCTGGGTAGATGCCAAGCTAATTATATTGAAAGTTGAGTTTCAGCTCTTGTTTATTGTGGAAAGAGGATTAATGACCTGTCCAGGATGAGATTCTGTAGTTTTATATCTCTCGTAATAGAACACCATTCTTTCTTTTTAGTATTATTTTTTTAATATATACTCAGCAAAAAAAGAAATGCCCCCTTTTCAGGACTGTGTATTTCAACAATAATGTTGTAAAAATCCAAATAACTTTACAGATCTTCATTGTAAAG
>JAQQZT010000016.1:12695500-12708433 GCA_030068275.1 Clarias platycephalus | reverse complement strand
GTGTGTGTGTGTGTGTGTGTGTGTGTGTGTGTGTGTGTGTGTGTGTGTGTGTGTGTGTGTGTGTGTGTGTGCGACTCCTGTCTGTGTGCATGGAGTTTGCATGTTGTCCCAATGCTTGGTGGGCCCCACACTCCCAAGGAAATGCAGATTAGACCTATTGTCGTGCCCAAATTGCCCATAGTGTGTGAATGAGCATGAGTGTGTGTGTGCGTGTGCCAAGTAATGGATTGGCACCCATCCAGGTAAACATGCAACACCTTGTGCCCTGTGGGACAGGGACTCGAGCCTGTGTGCATAGAGTTTCTTTCTCCCCATACTTTGTGAATTTCCTTCCATAGTCCAAAGACATGCAGATTAGGCTATTTGACGTTCCCAAATTTCCCGTAGTATGTGAATGTGCATATGAACCAGAGATCCTACCTGGTCGCAAAATGGGAATAAATACAGTGAATATCACCAGTGGACTCTGTGATGGGACATGTGACAGTATAATAGGATAAAGAAACACCAAAAGACTAAAATACGGTCTTGGGCTGGAACTCTCCATCATTACATGGTATCACTGTAATAACATAAATATTTCATGCCATTCTGCCCCTATCTGCAATACAACCTCAGTGGCACTTTACTTGGCTAAACAAATACCAGTCCCGTCAACACTGGCATCAGAAAATGTCCCTTTACTACAGATTATCTGTCATCTACACAATGCACTTTGTTATTCTCACTCCTTGAGATAGAGAAAGTCCAGTCATGCCCTGCTGCAACCTGAGCATAGTGGCAGAAGGTAATTGTGTTAGAGCTCTTCAAAAATGGGTTTGATCTTTAGCGCTTTCTTTCTTGCTGTGCCAGAGTTGTCTGAGCATCTGACACACACACACACACACACACACACACACACACACACACACACACACACCCACACACACACACACACACACGGCGAAAGGTCACTGACTGCCAAGCCCATCACTCAAGCCATCTACAGTTGTATTGTTCACCTTATCTTGAAAGAGCCTCTCATTTGCCTGACATTCACCTTGTAATTTTGTTTTAGATATGTCATTAGATCTTACATATATGCCCTGTATGTGTTTATGCATTGTGTAAAGTAGTAAGTTGCTCACCACAGCAAGAGTTTCTTGGCACCAAAGGCAAACAGAGGTCTGATTCCCTGAAGAATCCATGTCTTGTCACTTGTTCAAACCTGTTTTTGAAAGGAGCTTGGCAGATTCCCAAGTTTACTGAAACAGTCCTCAGCTGGTGTTGCCAGTTTATGAGACTAAGCCACGTAAGCAGAGTCCTTTTGCTTCAAGAGCTTCCAGCAGGCTGTGTCATAGATGTGACCTTACACTGAACTATAACTGGATATTGTTCTTTGAAACAATCAATACTTGAGTCTGCTGTCATGCACTGCAACATGATAGGAATATGTAACATTTACAACGTACAAGTTGCTTCTATGTTCTTCTCACAAAATGAAACAATGGTTTAGCACCTTAGTGGAAACCTTTACATATTAGACAGCAGGTTATCGCTCTTGAAAAGAAGCTGTATGGATTATGTCAGCCAGACCTAGGAAAGGCACATCACTAACTCAGAGTCGAAAAAACGAGACATTTCCTGTGCGTTCTTGAATCTCATGGGTGTGAACAGGGCCAACCCAAGTCCTCTGAAGCCCTCTGGCTCTGTGAAAGTATTGACTGGGCCAAGAACTACCTGTCATGGGCCGCTCAGGCTGGCCTAGTGCCTGTAACTGTGAAAAAGCTTGGCCTTAAACAAGAGTGAACTCTGGCTCTAGCTAATGTTCTAATTACCACTGGAGTATTTTAGGCCAGCTAGGCAACTTACATGTGGATCATGAACTCTTTGTGGGTATTTCTTTGTGTATTTAAGCAAGAAATATTACCCGTAAGTAGTTAAAATTCTGTCATTAATAGTAATAATAAAAATAAGAATAAGAATAATGGTCACACACCTGTTGAGTCTGTGCAGAGTTTTCTGTGTTCTGGCAGTCTATGCGGGTTTTCTCTGGACAAGCCGGGTTTTTCCCACATCCAAAAAACATGTAAGGAAATGGATTGGCTATGCTAAATTGTCTCTATGCATGTGAATGTGTGTACATAGTGTTGTGCAATAGATTGGAGGCCCATCCATGTGGTATTTATTATACTCTAAATATGATGTAGAATAATGTAATTGTCAATATAATACTTTATATTATAAGCTATATTGACAATATCATTGTCAATATAGTGCTGAAATCATATTTAATGATTTAAAATGTACTTTTTTATTAATTTTTCTACTATCACACAAATTCTTGTATTATAGGAGGACCAAGAGCAATAACATCAATTAAAAACCTGTTATAAAGCTAATTTCAACTGAATTAGTTGCTAGGTGTCTATTAAAGTCAGCTCAATTGTTTTAATAGAAATGATGCAGAGTTAATCTGTCATCAATTGGTTCAGGACTCAACTTTCTCTTCCTCATGTCTGTCACAACATCCTAACTGTTCTTATTTCTTCTTTCAAGAAGACTGTCAGAGATGATCCACTGCATTCCTGTTCCTGACTGTGTTTGGCTAGAGGTGATGAAAAAGATAAATTAATGATTCTATGCTCGTGTAGACATATTCTGCCAATGACAAAGTACTGTAATCTCTAACCATTTCTTATTCTTTTTTTTATACTTGTATGAATTGCTTACACTTAGTTTATTGTCACACCCTTCCTCCTTCAAACATGCCTGCTGTATTATTATCAGTACAACATTATTACTAGATAGAGCAGTCACACAGATTGAAGTTGAATTCACAGTTATCCTCCTATTATTTTGCTCCATTCTCATTAAGTGAAAAAGCCATATTCATTGACATTTTCATCCTCGACTTGCTGGTCCTCAGGATGGTTTTGAGTGTCATTACTACATTCCTTACACATCCAGTGGGAAGAGAGAAAGTACACTCGCCTCTAATATTAGAGAAAGTCCAGTCATGCCCTGAAACCCTTTATGTTTATGTCTATCTTGACTGACATATTCTTAAATTATCCTGCAATATTATTCCTTCATCGTTTACAAATTGGATGCAGGTTGCAAGCTGGTGCATGTGATGGAAAAAAGCTACACAGAGTGGAATTTTAGACAGATGTCATCTAAGAGGAAGTAGAGCCAATAGGGATGGAGATCTGTTCTTAAGAGCAGTTTGATGGCATTTCCTTAAGTTACAAAAAGGATCCGCTTTATTGTCAGTCATGGAGGGCAAACACAAAAGGGGTGTGTGGACCTCCAAAGTTGCATCACAAAGGCTGTGGTTGTCATTACTGTATAATAAAAATCCTGGAATGTGGGCTAAGTGATACCCTTTAAGTCATAGCTTTGTGGAAAAAAAAAATGATATATATAATTTTTTTTACAAAGATTATTTAGCTTTAGCGTTAGCAGTAGACCATTGAGGTATTTAATAAATGTGCTCAATGTGAACAGAATAAAATTGTAATGTATTAACAAAAGGAAACACATAACAGGAGAGGACAAAAAAAATCACGGACTCCCCAAAGTTATATAAAAACACAATTCAATAAATACAAAAACTAAAAATAAGAAATATAAATAAACAATTTTTTAAAATATCTGATAATCTTATAATAATAATTATTATAATAAGATTAGGAATAAAATATTTTTAAAAAAATATTGGAATAAATTAATATAATCACTACTAAATTCCAGATTACAGGACCAGTGCTAGACATTCTCAATTAAATATTCAGTCCTAGAGAAAGTAGACTGTGGCAAAGTATTATTAAAATACTAATACTAATAATACTAAAAAAAAGTATTATTAAAATACTGTTAATTATAAACAGAATAATTTTAGGGTTATTCATTTGGAAAACATTAAGAATATCAGATTTTTTAAATAAGGGCTTTGTGTGATATCCAACTTAAAATAAAATTCTAAGAAATCTTTTTTAAAGTTCATTAATCCTTTGTAGTTTTGAAGGGTGGGTACTCACCCAAGCTATATTGCTGTAACTATTTCTGTAAGGGGAAACAATAGATTAGGACCATAATTAAGCGTATGTCTTACTTTACCAATAATGCCTAAATTTTTAGTTATTTGGGATAAATTCATATTAATATGTGATTTCTTGCCTTATTGTCTTGTTGTTTCTTGGAATATATTGTCAATACTTAATCCAAGAAATCTATTAAGGTAACTCTCTACAAGGGGTCATTTTCCATGTAATTATGTATTTAGATTTTTCATTAAGCACATTAGGTTTAAAGAAGTGAGTTTTCTTAACATTTTGTAAAACATAGTGGCAATTAAACTAGATAATCATTGTTTAAGTAGAAAATACTGAAATAATTAGAAAATAAGATATTGGCTGGCAGTTTACAAAAATTCTAATCATTTATATTTTTTATTTACATATTATACATTATAATATTATATATTATACATATATAAATCAAAAATAATCATGGCTCCAATATTTAACCTTGTTGTATGATTAATAATAAGAGCCTCTGTTGCTTCAAAATTTATTTGCCCTGTGTAGCTGTTCCATCGTTTGTTTGTGTTTTTTTTTTCCCCCTAAAACCATATTTATAGGCATAAAATGTATTTATTTTAGTAAGGTGTTCCACAAGTCTGCTGTTACTCATTTCTCAAGGACTTTTGAGAAATAACTGATAAAATAGATACGGGTCCATAAATAGTGAAGATTTGTGGATCACCAGCTTTAAAAGCTTCATTGGGATATTCCCTCTTTATGGTAAAGATTTAATAAATTCTTTTAAGGGAACTGTTGTGTGAGGTTACATTTCTTTAACCATTTTGACGTTTAGACTATCATGTCTTACAAAATAGTTCTTGAGAGCGATTATTATAGAATAATTAAACTTCGGCACTAGTCAGTAGAATAAAAAAAACTTTTATTTGAGAAAGATTTTCTTTAAAAAATAATCTACATGAAAGTTCCATGAACTGTAAAATTATTTAGTCAGTTACTGGTTTTGTTTCTATTGATAAAGCTATTCTTTGGGGTTATCCATCAATCAAGAAATTTCCAAAAAGTAGTTTTGAATGTTTTGTTTATTGAGGAATTCTCCAAAGTGGCCAAATATCTTTTGTTTTTTGCTTACAAAACTCTGAATTATAACACAGTTTCTTCATTTGTCTTATCAATATGTTTATAATTTATATTATTCCTATAAACTGTGTAAATGTTTTATTGTAAGGGTGTTATTGTCTAGTGTGTAAACAATAGGTTATAAAGTTTATAACGTATTGTTTAGTGTGTAAACAATAAGTTGTAAAGTTAATTCCTAATGGAAAAAGATTTCACAAGACCATAAGTTAACCAAGGTTTATTTTTCTTAAACTGATATAATAAAGGCCAATAAACAAAAGTAACATAAATAGTGTTATTGTGATATATAAATAGTGATAAATATGTATGGTGATAACCCATCAATCCACTTTTAATTTCAATTAAAAAATATTTATATAGCCATTTTAACAACAGACATTGGAACATTACAATTTAGCAGGAATCCATATATGGATTTTTTTATTTTTATTTTATTTACCTTTATTTAACCAGGCAAGACAGATTAAGAACAGGTTTCTTATTTGCAACTGTGGCCTGGCAAGATTTAGATTTAGCCCTGATTAAAACCCTTGGGAAACTGGTAGAGGTGATAGCAAATTTCCAATCCTTGGAGGAAGAAACCTTGAAAGAGATCAAAAGAGAATTTTTCTCTTAAGGGTTACTTCGTTAATACTCTTCCACAAATTCATACTATAAAGCATTGTAAAGTGTACTGAAAGGAATCTTTTTCCCATGTAGTACATGCATGTGTAGTTTTAGTTTATTATACTAGTGCATAAACTATTTTCTGTCTGTGTAATCTTTAGGCTAGCGCAGTGAAAAAACAGTTTTTAAAGGAGACTTCTTATGTATGTGTAAACCATAAAGAAGAAGAAGAATATAGAAGGTTCCCTACTTTTGGTCTTTTTTGTATTGGTGAGAGCAAACCAATTAGAGTTTTCTTCTTATTGTGACCTTATACAGTATAAGATGATACATTGATATGAGGTCTTGATATACGAGTAGTACACATGCGCTTTGTCTGCCAATCGTCACGTGAACGGAGCCAATGGTTTCTTTCTCTGTGGGATTATGGGTAATCGTTTCCAATGCTCAGTCTCAGTGCACGTGCATCACTCGAATAGTCAACATCCATGCATCCGTGTACTATTTACTATAACATTGTGAAATCTTATGGGGAAATTCGCTTTGATATATGAGTGCTTTGATATACAAGCACACTTCCAGAATGAATTATGCCTGCAATCCAAGGTTTGACTGTATTTAATAATGTATACAAGCCTTCTCTGTGAGTGTTAAGACGATTTTTAAAAACTGTGTGCCTGGAATTTGCAAGTTCTCACTGTGCTGGGTTGGATTTCTCTGGGTACTCTGCTTTCCTTCCACGTTCTAAAGATGTGCAGATTAGGCAAATTGTAATTTTTTAAAATTGCTCCAAATTGCCTGTGTGACAGAGGAAGAAACCTTGAAAGAGATCAAAAGAGAATTTTGAATGTCTTAAGGGTTACTACAGGGTTCTGTGGAAGAGGGTATACTACTCCACAAATTTATACTATAAAGTCAAGCATTGCCTGTGTGCCCTGCAGTGGATTGGCGCCCCATCCAGTGTGTACTCGCTTAGTTATTAACCTAGATAACCCAGTGTAAGTATGTATCCAGTGATGTAAACTTTAAAGCACTTTTAGTAAGTCGCTCTGGATAAGAGCGTCTGCCAAATGCCTAAATGTAAATGTAAATGTACTCTGCCACATCCCCCAAGTTCCCATGAGATTGCCTTCTTGAGGTAGACCCTGTACAGGATAAGTGGTATAGAGAATGAGTGAGACAACTTATGGTGAAGGTGACATGAGCATAAGAGACCACTATACCCTCTCTCATGATAAACAAATAACCATATTACTCAGGATTCATACACTCTGTCAGACACACAGAAGTAGATCATAGCACAGTATAATAATGGGCAATATAATTGTATATTAAATACATACATAATGTAGTTTTACACTGCTTTAGTATAAATGTAGTAATTATCAGATTGTTTTACATTACACAGAAATTATTTATTACAGGTAACTTTATTAAGATCACTATAGTAATATTGGGTAGGACCATCACTGCTCTCATAGCAGCATCAATTCTTACTTGTTATGTTTTCCTTGGAGGTTCTGCTGTATGCTGATATCACATAATTGCTTCCCATTGGTGAATTGTCCATGCTTATCCTTGAGGCGAATCTCCTGCTTTATCGCATCCCTTTTTTTTTTTTTTAACATTATTGTTATTCTGCTCAACCTGGTTATAAAGTGGTTATTCGAGTTCCCGTAGCCTTCCTGTCCACTTGAAAATGTCTGGTCATTCTCCTCTGACCTTTCTCATGATCAAGGTATTTCCTCATGAAGAGCTTCTAGAGTAGAGTGTTTTTTTCTCACCATTCTGTGTAATCTCTCGAGACTGTTCAAGTGAAAAGAGAACAGCAATTTCTGAAATACCCAATCCGGCTCATCTCGCATTAACAACCATACCATAGTCAGTTACTGAGTTCACCTTTCTCCATTCCGGTGTTGGATTTGATTAATTCTAGCTCCTGACCTCTATCTGCATGATGTCTCAGTATCCAATTTAGTTTCATCTAATTTAAATAACTAATAAGTAATGTTAAACAAATTATACCAAGCAAGTAATCCCAGATTTTTAAGCTCTGATCTACACCTGATTTAATTCCATAGGATAGAAACTGACAAACTTTTCCATAACCAGTGTGCACTACATATTAAGTCCCAAATTGAACCTATTTTAAATTTAATTTATCCTTTCAATACAGTTTATGGTATAATGTGAAGTTGATAAGGTCATCATGCACATCTTGAGCACAGATGTTTGTTAAATTAAGTTTTGTAATTACAGTATGGAATTTAAAGATAAAATCCGAATGCTTTATTACATTGTCCTTATGTAATTAAAAAATCCCTTCAAATGGCAATTTTGGTAATTTACATGACAGCATATAAACTGCGCTGAACAAACAATATTATTAGAAAAGACACAGCCTTTGCCTTCAATGCCAGAGGACGATTTAATGTCTTGGCCATTAAAGAAGAAATACGAACCATAAAGTTCAGATTTATGTCTCATGACTAAGAAAAGACCAACAACAACAAAAATGATCTGACTCAAGCATTATGCTTTAGAAAATCCCCTACTATATCCTCTGTGCATGTTTATCCTGCAGCATCATTTCTTATTCCTCTGTCTACAAATTAATTAAGTCACATAGTGACCAAGCCATAATAATGTTTCATACAGTTATGAAACATGTTCTATCTTCACAAAATAGTCATAACAGTTGAGGGAGTCATTTGTGTTCAGACAAAATATGAGACCCACCTGTAGATTTAGGGTGACTAAGCTCTTGTGCAATATTTCTGGAAAATTTGTCGGATAATTATGAAGCTCCACACCCTGAAAATTGTTTTGGTACACTACTAGGATCAAGGATTTTGTTCCAAAAACAAGAATTAGTACGGGACAGCTAGCATTCTGCCTAGAATGATATTAATAAATTAGTGGTTCTCGGAGGATTCGGTTCTTCCAAATAAGCCCAATGCAATCACGCCTGCAGCAGCAGTTATATAAACGGAGACAGGTACTGTACGCAAGCATAAATCAGGATGGCCCGTCAGATTCCAGGTGTGCACATGTGCACCCAGATTGGGCCATAACCCTCGGTTTAAGCCACCCCATATCAATGGTGATTATTGTTCATATATTAAAATATTAAAAGTAGAAAATTTACTTTAGTGACACACTGCTGGCAAAGCAGGACATGCAGTTTCAAATGGGATGAGACTTCTACCATTGTTAAAATTTTTGGACTGAAGGTTTATTTCGCTGAAGTCAATGATCCTAATTCTCCAAAGCTTTTTTTTTTTTTTTTTTTAAACAGATATGATTTGGGAAAATGATATTTAGACCTTCAGACGGTCCAGATTAGATGCCAACAGCACTGGGTCGAGGACCTAATGAATGAATGCCTGAATAAATGCATGCATGCATTTGTGGCACTGTGTTTTCAATGGGAATCCTCTTAAACAAATTTTCCTCATTGTGCAAGACACCACAGAAGGCATACGAGATGGATGGGGCTGGACGTAGAGTCTGTCTCCACATAATTGTTTTCCTAACACTTCTAGCTACAAGTGTTAAGGTCTCAAAAAGGCTTGCCATTCAGAATGTCACAAACAAGATCAGTCAGAGCCAAAACGAGAGGGCCCCAAGTAGCTTTTTCAAAACAAGATATTGTGATTCAGCTCATGGTGTCCAAGAGCTGATGCTGAGGTTGTTTGGCCAGCTGCCTTTTCAGTGCAGTCATCTATTGAGATGCTTTTGCCAATGCTTAAAGCAAGTGTTTTGCACCAATTATTCAAGCGCAGTGCTAAGATCTGTTCAAACTTTCAGTTTGAAATTCCTCTTGACATCATCCTTCAAAATTGAAAAGTTCTCTCTGCATTACCCTCGCTCATGATCCTGAGCAAGAGAAAGGAGGGCTGGAGCGGACAAAATAAATAGCATCCCAAAGTTAGCTGGATTTTGCATAGTTAACATTTCGCTAATGTGCAGGAGCACTTCTCAGGGAGACTGGGCAGCATTGTTGGGGGGCCAGGCGCGTTGTTGTGGCGACGGCACTGAGGAGTGAATGAAGCAGATGTCAGTGTAATCCATCACCCCATCACCCTCCCTCAAACGCCCTCCAGCTCCCCTTTTTACCCAGCGCTGGGACACCCTCCACAGTGCTGCTCATCAATTAAATCTTTTGCACAAGCCCTACCATTAACGCAGCAGCACTTTCCTCAGTTCCTTCCCTGCCCCACAATCATCATCACAGTAAAAACTGTCAGAGTCAGTGGCCAACCATAACTTAGCAGCAACAAATGTTTTGTGGCTGATGACTTGTTACCGCCTAGGTAATTTGAGGGATTGTCATGCCATTGATGACTCTTTTTTTTTAGAAGCCTGTTTTTTGCCTTGGAAGAATTCTCGCTGTGCAGTCATTTACTTCATTTCTAATCTGGACTTAAATAACAAGCAAAAATAGACAATAAAAAAAAAAATACACTTATTGTACTGATTTACTGCTGGATTTTATTTTCATCAAAGATTTCAGAAAATTACCAAAAAGACAAGTAGAAACTTTTCAACCTGCTGAGGTGACTTTATTAAGACTGTTCAAAGCAAAACGTACATTTTTGTTAAATCTGTTATGACAGTATAAGCATGCAGAATGACCAGTTTGGCAAAACAGTGTTTGAATTCATTGTCATGTATTAGAAATAGGACTTCCATAAAGCACCACCTCCAGTTCAGCTGTTCTTTGGTGAAAACTCACTCTTATGTTTCATGTCTTGTTAAGTACCAGAGTATTTGCTCATTTTTAGTTTATTACTGGTCCTATATACAGGACTGCTATATATGGCTGTTGTTAAATAACAATACAAAAGCAGTACATTATTATTCTAATTATTCCATTTCAGCTTGACACTTGTGATCTGTGGCAGTCAAGCCCAAACCAGTGATCAAGGTACCATGACATTTTACCATACATTTTAAACCATATGCAGTTTCTAGCTTAGATTTCCTTAATTATGGAGGTTAGGAAAATTGTGAAGCAGGACAGTTTATAACAAAATAAATAAAATACTCATATAAAAATACTCTCTTGCAAAATATATTCTGTTAACTGCTGTTAATTCAGCACATGAACGACTCATTCAGGTAATCACACATTCACACATGGTATTCAAAAGCACTAGTTTCAACAGACACTATACAGATTCCAAGTAGAGGCCTTGGGGGGAAAAAAAAAACCTAGCAGCAAAAATGGAAAGACATAATATTTAGTATAGATATATATAGCAAGAACAGTATCAGTGACCTCAGCATAACGTATCAGTAGCAAGTGGAGGCATCTCCTGGGTGCGAGCTATTCTGTTCCAAAATGAGTTAATCATTATCTTGACTCCTCTGCCAAATAAAAAGACAAGAGCCAAGGGAGAGATGTGTGTGAGCTCATGAGAAGGCTATGTGTCAGGTATTATTATGTACAGGTTCTTCATCAAATGATTTCAGCTCACTATTATTTCTTTTTTTGTGTGGGGAAAAAAAAAAAAAAAAAGGTTGCTCAAAAACGAAATAATTTATTGTGAAACAGAATATATTTTAGGCACTGGTTTAAGACACATTGTTCGGAATGTTTCTGATGGTTAAGATCGTCGAAGTAAGTCATTTTAGGAGATGCACATTTCCAGTGTATATTGCAATAAATACTGTATATATGGATTGTACTTGAAGGAATTGTACTACAAACGTTTAGTATATATTGAATCACCAACAAGAAGGTGGTCCAACTGTTTTGTTCACAACAGGTACTGTAAAAATGACAGGTAATTAAAGTACAAGATGGAATCAAAAGTGAAAAAATGGGTTAAGTTGCTTCGTCCACAATAACAAAATGTTGCATGGCAAAATAAAAGACAAAATCACATGAAAATCAGTAGTTTTATTATTAAATAAATTAATATTAGCCTTTCTTTCTCTAAATAAAATGTTAAATACCATTGATATCATGTCCATATACAGTAGGTTTTCACGATGTCCAGAGAAACCAATTATCCAGGTTTTATATAAGCTCACTGAAAGGGTTTTCCAGATTGCCTGTAGAACAGATTAGCCAAAGGCAACATGCATATATTCCTTCTATCCTGGACATCAGGAATAGTCTTACTCCACTGATTAGAAAGTTCTAGGCATCCACTGGTACCAACCACCAAATCATTCCACTGAGCTTTGAGACAAAGCGGAATACATCGCCCACACATCCTCTGGCTATCCTCCAGGTGAATGAAAAGATCATGCCGACCATAGAGACCCCTTGAAGCACCTTGTTCCCAAGGATCTTCATTCTAAACACCTTGGATAGATATGACCCCACGTTAGACGCCACTAATTTCCTTTAGAGGCGTTCACAGACCTTTAGTAATTTACGTTCAGTTCACAGCCCCTCTGTTCCAAACAGATGAACAAGTAATGTTTTTTTATTTGCATGTGTATACCTCTGTCCTCTCACTGCACGTGTTGCATTTGACATAACAGCACCACAGGAACTTGCAGTTACATTGCCACACACGCGAATATTGGTGCGTGTTGTAGCCTCGTCCGCAGCACATCAAGTCACAGCTGTTGGCCTGCTGTGCTGTTTTATTGCAGATCCTGCCCTGAGTGCCCACGCTGCCCGTCACTGGGTCAGGTTCACAGTAATTGGGCGACTTCTCAATGTACACCAAGTCCGTGTCCATGGGCTTGCGGTATGAGTAGGGCTTTTTGAGCTTCAGGAATGTGGGACGTTTGTTCCGGCTGGCTCGGACCGGCTCCACGTGCACGGCCTGGTAATACTTATCCTTGAGGATGTAGCCAAGCTGACGGAACTTGGGGAGCGTTGTCCAGCAAGTCTTGGTTGTGCATGAGCCTGAGACTCCATGACACTTGCACTCTAAGCGCATGTTCTTTTCTAGGATCTGGAGTGGAAAAAACAGAGATTGTTGAGTACCCTGAGGGATTTTACAGGACCATGAGTTTTTATTCAGAGGTCTATAATTTTAGTCTAAGATAATTACGAGAGTAAGTGCTTTGATGATTCATAGGCTGATCCGGTTAGTCTATCTGGTGACAGCTTGATGCCTGGAGTGATTCAGTACAAACATTACAATTTCCAAAGCTAAGGAATATTCTTAAAAGAGAGAATTGCAAGAATGAT
>JAQQZT010000016.1:12681051-12695400 GCA_030068275.1 Clarias platycephalus | reverse complement strand
TATATGTATATACATACAGTATATATTTGGCAATCTATTCCTTTTGGCAAAATAATAATAATAATGATAATAATCACAAAGCATCTGACACTGGTGCAAAAAATTGCATATTGTAAATTGCACATTTCTCACTTGTAGCAGTTGTGCTTACAGTGGTGGTTTTAGAGCATATTTCTGGAAGAGTTAAACAGGTTGAGACAAAGGTTTTTTTTAAAAAACATTCCGATTCAAGAATGCGAGGATTGTTAAACTTGCTGTGCCAGAGCCTGATCCACCTCATGCTTGCCTGCCTGCACAGCAAGGCTGTAAAATAGCCTGCGTGTTGACAGGTTCCCTCTGTCGACTTTTAACAAGCCTTTTCATTTGTGTACAAAACATCTGACACAAATTGTTTCAGCAAGCTAAGTATGAGACGTCGTCTGTACGAATCGCCCTTGTGTAAGCAGTAGGGTGGAATCAGGGGTGCATATGATATAAACACAGCCCGAACAACAATCTGCGACTTCTACAAATGTCTGCCTGTGTGTAGAGTACACAGATAAAGCTCAGGAATCGGGTTTCAAGTGTGGGCTTCACTTCATTCTGACTATCTTTGTATCCTGAGCCCAAGAGGTAAGTTCAAAAGGTGAGGGTGGCAAGCAAGAAATAACAATATGCTCCTTTTCTTGATGTACGATAATATGGTGAACACACAGTAATGGGTTTCAGTAGAACTGCGAATTACGATTGCTAATCCTGAAGGAAAAGATTTCGCTGAAAGAAAGAAACATCTGTGTAAGAGAGAGCCTTTTTAGCTATGGAGGAATCTGTTAATGATTGGCATCAGTGAGTAGCTTGTTCAAGGCAGTGTAGTCTTTGGTGTGGTTAGCAAATGCTACCTCTCTTTTTCCACTATGTAATGATGCTGTTTTTCCCGTTTGTGAAAGAAGCCTCACCTAGGGTTTTTAATTATTATTCCATCCTCAATGCCTGTCTGCCTCATAGACTTTGTGGAGTCTCCTTGACAATTGTCTGCTCTCTGGGATGTGTATCAGGCTTAGTGTGATCATGCTGCTGATTCCTGATGAACAACACGTTCAAAAAGCATATTGAAGTCAAACCTGAAGTGCGTCTATTTCAGGCTGATTTCACCTTCTGAACAACAACCACAACCCTGTGAGGCACCTGAGAGTCATTTCCAAGACTACGGTGAGAAGATCATTTTCTTTCGTCATGACATTGTAACAATCAATACTGTACTATCATATTCATACTTTGACCATCTTTATGAAATAAACTGATATTGATTCTCAATACTATTAAATATGTCAGCATCAACTTCTAAAATTACTTCCTGTTAAAACCAACTGTTTGAGAAATGTGTGCTTTTATAATTAGACCTAATAAAATCACCAATGATTTATAAAGGACAGAGTCCATAACCAGAAGGTTATGACCCCATGTTGCCTTGAAAGATTTGATGATCTGTCCAGAGTGCTGAAACAGTCTACACTCAAACTCTTTACAAAAATATTGACACGGTTGTTTGAACAACATGAACGTTTCCCCGGAAAGGTAAAGGTACCTGTTTCTCGATTGTATAGTTATAGCTTAGTTTAAATTTTTAGTCATCAAGCATACAGTAATTGTGTGACTTGTCCCAAAGACATTATGCTTAGTCTTATATGTTTTTGAGAATTTTCCTAAAAAGCCTTTTGTAACAGCCAGTGACATCGCTCAGTATGAGAAGATCAGTAAATACCTCAGGAAAAACTCAAGAAGCATTAGAGGTTTCGCTATCTCTTGGAACACAAGTGAGGAGATTTAGCGATTACTCAGGATGAAGTGTATCAGTGCATTTCCACCTAAAAGCCCTTGCTGTTATTTCTTTATAAATGCTCATACATAGTCATACATTCAAGTTCAGAATTATTGGTACCTCTAATGGAAATGAAGTAAATTAATAAATGCAAACAGCTCTTAAGATACCAATAAATCTGAACTTGACTTGACTTTATAAATAGGACATCTGTATAAGTTTTTCAGCTTTCAAAGACTTTAATGTTATGCATATTTTTCTGTTTCAAAATGATTGGTACACCTACGATTAATATTTAGTGAAGACTTCCCTGGCAAAAATACATGACTAACAAAGTTATAGTCATTTAGAAAGTAATTTTGAGCTATTCCTGCAGAACCTTTGTTATTTAAATTGATCAGCCATACCATTGAAAAGATTAACATTAAAACCACCTTGGTGTTGGGTTTCCCTGATGGATTTCCCAGGGTGGCTCTGGCCCTTTGAGGCATGTCTCTGCAGGGCCTCTGGGGGTGCGCTATAGTGTCTGGCAAGGGATGTTTTTGTGTGTGTTGTCTATTTTAAATATTTGCCTGTTTTTGAGAGGAATGCATTAATAAATGAGCTATGGGAAAGGTAAATTGCGTTTGAATAAGGTGATTAATTATATGCAAATCATTTCATACAATGGGATTTGCTCATTCCTTTGATTATATTCCTATGATCGCTATGATTATATAGTTGATATACTACCACCTGTTGTAAACTACTCTCATCAAGCTCCAGATGCTAAGTTTTGCAAAAATTATAGGGATAAAAATCATTTTTCTCTCTATCTATCTAAAATGTCGCAATATAATACTGTAATTTTAAAAGAATTTATTACCCAATATTTATAGTGGTATATTGAAGCAAAGTATCAGTACTTGACCTTTACTTTTGTTTATAGTTTCGCAACAGACATCCCACCAAATTATGCTATTCTTTGGAATGTTTTATCCTTCACTGATTTTATTTAACCTTGTTTGTCTTTGATTAAAATGATATGAAGATGATAATCTACCATAAGTTACAATCAGTGATTTTTTTGTGTTCATTAAAAAATATTTTGCCAAACACAAGGTATCAAGCTATAAAAAAAAATCCATATCTCCCATATTGTTAAGTATCATTTCAACCAAAAGAGAGTTTATGGTGTCACTCTTTTATACATACCTTACGCCCCACTTCATTGTTATGGAGGTTCATGAGAGTCCTGGCATTTTGTTTTATCTCCCGTGCATCCACAAACATCTTGGAAAAGCTCAAGCCGTAGCGGATGTCTGCTGAGCAGCCACCCCACTTCCAGCCCTCTTCCTGGTTATAGAAACCTTGCTTTTCTTTATCGCACCCGCAACCGCTCAGGGTTCCTTGGGTGCAGGCAGCCGTGATAGCGTGGGCAACCCCGGCAGCGATGATAGCATAGGTGAAAGCTGCCTCTTTACTTCCTGAAATAAAAGAAGAGAACATTTGCAAATCATAATCACAGCCAATAAGATCTGCTGTCTCAGGCCAGATCAAGCCTGTGCACATGCTTCACATAGTTCAGCCTTTAACAGCAATATGCACAAGTTTCGCCAACTGCTATTCATTTATCATCCTGTCTTTGCGCTTCTGCCTCATTAAAAGAGGTGTGTGCTTCGGACAACTATTAGACTTGCTGAAAATAGTCTAATATGGAGATGAAATGGAACTTGAGATTATGCAAGTTAGCAATGGTACGATAACGAATGGCGGCAATGCGGGCAATTCAGGACTTTATTTGACATGGAATAATTGTCCTTCATGTGTCACAGGAAAGGAAACATTAAGACAAATAACTGTGTGATTGCTCTCTGATGACCGTTCCACTGAAGGAAGGAATAGCCTGCCTTTTTCACGAGCATAGTGAACAAGGGTTTGTTTAAGAGACAATAGAGTGGTACAGATCGGGGGCACGCAGTACGTTTGGACTCTTTCCCAGCTTCCGTCAGAAAGAGGGATCCACCCAGTGGAGGTGAGTCCCCCAGGCATGCAGAATCTTTTCTGGTAAGAAGACTCAGATAATTGATTGCCATTGCTAAGCAGGGCACTTCCAGGTTAAGAGTATTATTCACTTGTGGAGCCACAGAAATGTAACAAAGACGTTTGCAAAGCCACAAATTAAAGCACTATTAGGTGTTGCAATGCACCATGACTTGTTGTTTCGACTTAAACTCTAAGATTTCTCTTAAAGCTTACGTTCTTGCCTTAGGTCTGGCTAACAATGAGTTGAACAGGAAAACTGACTTGTGACCTATGAGCTAGACTCTACTCATCATGGTGAATTCCAATGGTCTCTTTCATGGTTGTGTTTCTTAGAATCCATCGAATTTTGCAACGAAACATGCTTTATTGTCATGCTCGTATTAAAGCGTTCATACTAAGTACTATAAGCAGAAGTAACCCAGACCCAATTTCAGTTTAAACATGATTATACACAAGATTCTTGGAAAACTCCTAAGCAAAGAGCAAGTTGTCATGCTTTTAAGATCTATTGATCAGTACTCAGTTATCTGAGCTCCCCTGGAAACGTACAAATCATCATTTGGATTAATGAATCATCAACTGTTGACTCTTCTAGAAATCATTTACACACCTTGAACTACGAAATATGTGTTCTTTAAGTAGGCAGAGAGTTTAAACGTGTCCCAGACTTCAAATTCTGTACCAAGCACAACTAGTTAATCATAACTTCATCTTCATAACTACATGAAGTTAATTTCATTGTCGGTGACGACCGATAACAGTCTCACTCAAGCTGGCTGCTGATTATTACATCTTACATGCTATGAACGAGTGCAGAGAACATTCTCCGAGCTTTCTCAGGGCCTCCACTAACACTGGTATGTGTTGACCTGCAGTTGATAAACATCTTGGAGCAGCGCCCAAGCAATTTAAGAAAGGCTTGTTTGGAGCATCAATTATATGGAGATTTTTATGAGTTGCTTGGGCTTGATGCCAAGAGAGAAGAGATGCATTCAATGGAAAGCTTAGCACATACTGAAGATTTCACAAAAGCAAAGTTCTGAAACCACTTATCCATAGTCCATGGTGAAATAGTCTTTTTATTAAGTATATTACTTGGGCTGTGTTTACTTACATCAAGATAGTCTGCATGCAAACTCAACTGATAAGAAAACCATAAAACATGTGTGTTATGACATGGGTTTCGTTACATTACAGAAGTCTGAATCAGTGGCTCAGAATGATCCTGTGTGCGATGTCTCTTGCCAAAACTGTAAATGCAAAAGGTTAATTTCTAAACCTCACACAATGTACTTGTCTGGGCTTGAGACAATGCTGGTGGGGGAAAACTATTTTTCAAACATGCTGGAGGGTGCTTAAGTGTGAGAAAGGGGGATGGTGAAGGTTCCACTTGAAAAACGCAAGATAAAACAAATATAAATTATGCAGTTATGTGTTCCAGAACTCTGCTCTGTTCCCATCAAAATGTTCGGTAACTGGACCACACTGAACATGTAAAGGAAAGGAATCATCCAAGCTTTATAAAGTAATGCTGTGACACATTCCTGAAAAGAGGATTCCACCATTTTGATGCCAAACCCAGAGCATATGGTACCAGGCCCTGAACATGAGCAAGCATTACTTCACCTCTTTCTGAACTGCCTTATGAGGATTAACCACCGCTCTTCATCTCTCAGGGTTTGGCTACTGTGAGTGCTGCTACAGGTCTGGCCACTGAACGCGCTTTTTTAAGGTTAATGATAGAAATGTTAAACAACAAAGGTGTGGGCAAACACCACAGCTGTGAAATACAACTGCTATTGAAGCGAAGATAACGTCTGGTCATTCTGTATCACTGTCAGCAAAATGGTGCTCAGATAAAACACATCCATGTCTCCTGTATCAAATGATATAATCAGGAATCAAAACAAAGAGGCTGTCAGCCATGAAAATGTGCTGCTGAAGAATGAGAAGGATTGAGGGAAATTTTTGGGTGATGCATGAGCTTGCAGCAAACCATCCCTTTTACTCTTTACTTTTTTCTAAAGTCACTCATCTTTGATGCCGAGGGATAAAATACAGCTTCACCTTCAGCAATGGATACAAGTCTCTACAGATCTTTTCAAAGTCTCGACAGCGCAATTTCAATGCTGCCTCAAACCGACTGAACGCAAGGTAAGAGGAAATGGGAGAAATTACAATAAACATGATCCCTGGATTTATTTCCAGGGTTGGTCAGTCATTTGAGTGTCAAAATTCCCTACAGCCATCTTTAACAGACAAACGGTCCAATAATCTTGCCTCCTTTTTTTTCCCACCAGCCAAAAAGCCTATGAAACTGAAGCAAAGTCCTTCACATAACCATTCATCAAGTGTCAGCGGTTCAATAGCACAAAAGGAGCCCTAAATAGGCTTGAGTTTGCCTGGAAAATAGATAGTATTACCCCAAGGAAAAAACTTTCTCTAAGCTAGTTTTGTGCTGTTTATCTATGGTTACATATGGGTACGTTTCCTTAAAATACTGTACTATGTTGCCCCTTCATTCATACTCTGTAACTTATACCCGTGGAAAAGTGAAAAGCCTGACCAGCAAATCATTAAAATCTACAGATAAGACAGCATGACTAGAAAAAAAAAAAAAGCTTCTTTTGAGAAACGGGGTCGTTAGAGAGGCCGTAAATTCCGCCACGTTGATACGTGCTGAGTGAACGGAAGCATGTTTGACATGACATTACAGGAGGGCACTAAATACAGAATGCTACAAGCAAATCAGCAGCTATGCATCCATTGACAAACCACTTCCAGTTACAACAGTGCTGATTGCCAACTCGGAGATTGTGTTATAGCATGCAGGCTCATTATGAGCTAAATCACAAGCCAGTAATTCATTAAGAGCTAAATTATTGTTGTGCTGTTCTCCTTTTAGAAAAAAAGAAGAAGAAAAAAAAAGGGGTTTGGAACTACTTCTAGGTACATTAAATCCATCGATCTTGAATTATAAAGTGATTAATAACTAATGCTGGATTTATCAGACTTAGAAAGATGTTTTTATTAACAGACTTTTTTTTCACCTGAGATCATGAGAAACACAATGAAGTTATAGATTTTAAGTTAATTATGGCGGTTTATTAATAATAATAATACAAATGAACTGGCTACACAATGTACTTTTGTAAATGTGTAGAATTTGTAAAAAAAAAAATAATAATAATAATAAAATAATAATAATAATAATAATAATAATAATTAAGTAAAAATGTAGGATTCCATTCTAGATTTTGTTAAATATGTGACCATGTTCAACTCAATTGACCTAACTTTTGAATGTGCCAGTTTTCCATAGCACTCTGACCATAAACCTGCATGCAAATCGCTATAATGTGCATTACATTAGAATTAAGGCTATGGCCCAGAAATACATTTCCTCTAAGTCTACGAATACAGTAAATGGTTGTGTAACATACCCACTTTCAACTCTTTTCCAAAGACGGTCCTCTCTCCGAGGGCAGAGCAGTTCCAGCGGCCGTGGCGGAACTGGAACTGGCACTCGTTGATGCCCATCTGCGCTCCTTCTCCGATCACGATGATCGCGTCCGGTCGGCTCTGACAGATCGTCCGCTGTCGGGGGGCAAGACCCGGGATTTTATTACAGATGATGCTCGCTCCCAGTGCCACCACGGATGTGAAGCCGCTGTGGAGGTTTAAAAAAAATAATTAAAAAAAGCATTACATAAATGAATGAATAAATTAATAATGTACAGGATAGAGCGAGATGAGAGGCGCGAGTCGCATCCAATTAAACACAACGTGGAGACTATTGTTCTACGTCGTTCTACTCGATCTTTTCTAGATTTGTCTGTTTATTTAAAAAATGCAGGATAGATTCCCACGTGATTACACATTAGATTTCCTCTCTTTTGATTTCTCTTCCCTTCTCTGTGCGGCTCCATTAATAAGTATCATAATTATTATAACACCTCCTGAACTAATGCTGCAGGCGCGCAACATGGAATCTAAAGTGCGCATCAGGTATTTAATAGTTTATTATCAGTGTATTATGTAAATAGCGCACTAGGATATATATGTCGTGTAAAACACCGCAAGAAACATGCGCATACACTCGTCTATATAGTCTCTATTCTTCAATATTACATCACTCATCAAAAACAAGCTTAACATATAATAAGCATGCATTCGTAATTGTTCTGTGATTATTATAACTTCATTAATGAATATATAAACTTACCCGATTTTTAGATAAATAATCCCCAGACAGAGGAAAATGTGAAAAATCCAGCGGCGCGTTTTCCTGCTCATGGTGCCCTTTGCTTTAGTTTGGCAGAAACTGTGAATCTAGTGTGTGTGTGTGTGTGTGTGTGAGGTCCCTGCTTTAGCGGGGATGCAGAGCTCCACCGCACACCTGAGCTGAGATCCTTCTGAGCTCCGAAAGCACCCTCGGCATGTATGTTCCGCTGAAGCGCTTAAACAAAAGTTGAAATAATTACATAGAATAATTTCTCATTTCGGTCCTTGCTTTCTCTGCAGGTCCTCCGATCTGGTAAGGGGTATTAGAGTGCTATTACATAGAGTTCATCTCCAGAGGAATCGCTTGATCCGCTGCGTTCCGGTGCGCAAAACGCCGCGAGGCTGAACCGCTCGAGTTCACTCAAATGCCTTTGAACGCAGAGACTGGTCCCGAGTCTGCTTCCGCGTAACTGCCCTTACCTGGTGTCTAGTTTTGGGAAGAAGTCTAATTTAGCCGTCATTTAAAACCGTCAATCAGAACCTTGCGGAAATGCGCGAACAGGTTAAAGATTTCTTTCCCAGTGTGCGGTGTTTGTCTAGCCTGATGGAGGTTAATCCGCGCGGTAGCTCAAGCTTCTTTAACAGAGCTTTTTATCTCTTTTGCCTGCACCCGTTTGCTCCTCCCATGAGAGTGGTTTTTATTCTCTTCTCGGTGCCCCTATACTCCCCCCGCACTACTCATCATCTTATTAAATATGCTTATTTAGTCAATATGAGTTCCTGCAGAACATGGGGGCGGGGGCTTTGGGGAATGGTTAAATTTTAAAACTTATACAGAAAAGCAATCATGCAAGTCCGCTAAATAAATAAATAGTCACCAGTCAAATAGCATTGAGCAATTTGACAAACACTTGCAAGCTTAAGGCATGCAAAAATTACTGCATTAAATATGTTACAAGTCAGTATTTTTTTCTTCTTCTTTATATTTATCATTATGTGAAAATTGCTGAAAAGCATCTCATGCACATCACTGTATCAAGGTTTCAAAATCATCTGTCATTCATTGGGACTGCATTTTTAGATATTTAACAGCCCGTTAAATGATGCCTATATAGCATAAAACTCACAAATTAAGACCAAGTCTATTATTACTCTACTCTCATTATTTTATTCTTGAGCAGCCTTGGAGCGTGTGATCTAAGTATACAAAAACTTTCATGCATATGACCAAGTTCTGATATCTTTTCAAAAGCATTTAATAATTAAATATTATTGACGCACTTTAAACAGCACTGGACATGAAAAGGATCTGTCTCCACTAAAGCAATGGATCCCAGTAACGTGTCTGCTTTCACACTAATAGTAGTTTGTCAGCACAACGATTTAAGGTGTTGAAGCTCTTGATTTTTATCTGCAACCCAATGCGCTTGAAATTTTCATTTTAAACTTTAGTCTGGATGAAATGACTTGACATCTGTAGCGAAAACCGGTGGTGACTCAGTGTTTTCTTTATATAGTGTCAACTACAAACTACAGTACACAACCAATAGGCTATGTGGCATTCAGACATGTAGAAAGCAAGTGGATCTCATAAGCTTTCTATAAGGGTGATATTTTACAACGTTAATATTATAATTTAAAAAAACTTTCAGACAAGACAGAAGGAGAGATTAGGCTAAATTAAATACCCAGACAATGATTAGTTCAGATATTGTAAAATATCATCGATTAACCCAAGATGGTTTAGATTCTATATGCCTCATCGCTTGGCTAATGATAGATTATTAAAGAGCGCCATCTTCCGGACGACAGCTGAATTCAATGAAGACTCCAGCAACACCACTGAGTCAATTATGCTCCTCCTTAACTCTTTTAACTACCCGATGAAAACCAGACTGGTGGATTACTGAAACCTACAAAACTAACACTGCACAAACAGTTTGAAATGCATAGGCCGACTAAAATCTTCAGGAAAATTGCATCATACAAGGTACATTATGGATTTTTAAAATTCTTTAAATACTCTAACCACACAATTAATGCTAAAATTATATTTATGTACATGTATTCAATTGTAATTATACTATGATTTACCAAAAATAAAAAATGTAAATAAAAGTTAGCAGACCACAAGACTCTATAAAGGGCATTTATTTATTAATTCAGAAACAATTCTTTAAAATATATATTTTTTATCAGTTGTAGATTTAAATAATTTGAAGATATAAATTAACCGTGACTATCCACTTCTCAGGGAAGGCAATAGATTGTATAGTTATCTTCCAGACAGGATAAAATAACTATCCCACAACTATACAATCTACTACCTCACACTGTGAAAGGAATACCAATCATTCAACAAGTAAGAACTTTAAGTTCCTGAATTCAATGACTTAGACTTCATTTACCACATCCCCAACATGTGGCACAAGATAATGCAGATGCTTCCTTGGCACTCTGAGAAAGACAGTAGGCTGTATAGTTATCTCCCAGTGTGGGTGTGACCCTAAAACTACACAACCTACTACCTCATCCCACAGTGCAAACACTATTTTCCATTTACATTTAACAGATTTAGTTTTGTTCCTGCTGGAGAGATGTCATCCTGGATCCTTCACCTGACTGGCTTTTCCATAGGTGTATGTCCAAAAGAATGTGCCTAGAAGAAGAATCAAAAGTTGATGAAAGTTAAAAAATATTATAAATCATAAACTTCTTATGTACTACTCATACGATAGGAAAACTGCCTTCTCTGTGGGGAAAACAAATTGAGCCAACTAATAAGATAAAACTAAGCAAACAGAGGTCGCAATGTTTCATCCACAGGATGGGAGAATGCTTGCATGACCTAGTCCAATACCCCAAGTGATGCAGCAAAATCGTCAAGTTAGCATAGGTTACAGACTTGCTCTAGGTAAAAGGCAGCACATTGTCGTTGTAAAGGTGATATCCAATGCTTCCGTTTTAAATTAAATATTTACGGTAGTGGTCACTTTCTTCCCATTAGTCAGAATTTTCCTTGCTGCTACATTCATTTGCATACAACAGACAATCCATGCTAAATCTTGTAGGTCTCATTATACATGAATACAATAATTTTTTTATTTCATATTTGAGTTAATAAGCAGTCACTGACTGATAGGAGCATCACGCTTTATCATCCACTGGAAAACAAATGAAATACATCTAAATGTAAGGAGAATTTTTTTTTTTTTTACAAAGCTTTTCTTTTTAACATACATGCTAAAATCAGCTACACTCGACAGGGACTTGGACTACAACCATATACATTTCATATTAAACATTAAGGATGAATCCCAATGCCTTTCTGTTTCTAAAACCTTCATAATTACTAAGGCAATAGCTTAAATACCACATTAAATGACATCACTTGGCACTGAGCAATCCCAGTTGCCAAGGAAAGATGTGTCCAACATTTGGCTGTTCCTGAATCTCCTCTGTTCTTCCAGGGTATTCATCTTTAAAAGGTCAATGAAAGGCCACTGATCCAAAGCCTTTCTGAAAAAGACTGCCAGAAAGAGACCTGCTGATGCATCCAATGTCTGAGTGCATCAGAAGATTAGTCCACTGCCCTTTTCTTCCTTTACAAAACTGATCCTTTGTTTTTTTTTTTTTTTAAAGACATTGATAAAAGGCTCTACAAAAAACAAAAACAGTCCTGATTTGTCACCAATTTCCTTTCCACATTACACATATTGCACTGCACAAAGTAAATACGTTAAGAAAGAACTTAAATCGTAAATCTGATTTACTTTGGATTGAATTGAGTCATTTAAAACAGCTCGTATCATTCAGAGCAATATATTTTTCGCATTTTTCAACATCGGAAAGTTCTTGTTGTCCAAAAACTTTCTTGCTATGAGCCCTCATTAACTATCATACAAATGGGAAACAAAACGTGATGTGAAAATGCAGTGTGTAGAAGATAAGGAAATTTATTGTGGAAAGGCATAAAGTCTACGTGTCTTGGAAAACAGAACTTCCAGGTGATTTCCAAGACAATTTTAATCATTCTCCAGGTTTGAGTGCCTTTTAAATGCCAACTTTCTTGGCAAGAACCATTTTTATTTGAACTACACTGACATTTGGGTCTAATTAACTGAATATGATCTCGTAGAGAAAAAAAATCCAATCAGTAGGGAGTATTTCTTAGAAGCTATCCAACTTAATTCGAATAGGCGGTATGAGGGCAGGATGGTGAAGAGAGAAAATAGAGCAAATCTAGAGCAAAAATATTAGTTAGCGATTACCGCTATTCGGTTAGTCATGATTTTTAAGCTGCTACTACAACACAGGGTCCCGTTTAGCGTTACCATTAGCAACATTTTTTGTTTTCAGCTACGACTTCACTCATTGTGTACAAACGAGAGAAGAACATGCAATAACGTGTGAGTTTAAACAAAAAAACGAAACCAATCTGGCAGGCTAAACTCTCCCAACTCTGTTACTCAAAATTCCCTCGCCTCTTCAGAAGAAGAAAAATGGCGGTTTCCAAACACATCAGTGGAGTTAGTCAACTACAGAAATTAAACAAGGCTGTAACTATTAGTTGCGTTTTAAAAACGGAATATTTAAATATTTTTTTAAAAATACGTCTAGCTAACCGAATTAACAGCAGAGAGACAATGTAGTCAGACTGCTGCATTCTAGCCGTGCTAGCTAACAGCATCCCATAAAACTCTCTCTCTCTCACACCCACCCACCTACACACCCATTAGCATGCTGGCTAGCGAGCACCACTAAATGAATTTAGCGCGATAACTAGCCAGATTGATCCCCGTATGCGTCTATTAAAAATCGCACAGCATTACTGCACTACTCATTTTGTTTTTCAGCGTCAATATTTCTTTCCAACCTATCGGACATACCTCCAGCACAGCCGCGTTCAGCAGCGGAGCAGGCTAGTGTCTACTATAGCATCGGCTAGCGACAGTAAGCGATCTGATTGGCCCACTGCGGGAACTGTGACCCGGAAGTGTGTGTGTGTGTTTTTTTTTTATAGTTTCCATTCTGTTCAAATATTTGCCCTTTTAGAAACAACAGATTCGAAAAACAATAGTGCTGTAATCGCGTATATGATAACTCTCTCTCTCTCTCTCTCTCTCTCTCTCTCTATATATATATATATATATATATATATATTCCATTCTTTTGTTCATTAAAAATGAATAAACACAAGACAAACAAACAAACAGTTATTTATGAGGAATATCTGAGCATGTGTGATTTATTTTTTAATATACATTTCTGAGACACTATGAAGAAGTCCAAGTTTCTCAAATATCCTGCAGCCCTAGACCTGGGCTTGTCAAGGGCAAGGGATATATTTTACTGCAAAATAATTTTTGTCAGGAAAGGTTTATGAACAAAATTCAATTACAGTATATAAATATTTGGATATATAATTATTTTAACGTATACCGTAATTTTCTGGTTATTCAAAGGATCCATAAAAACATTTTTTGTAAATTTTTATTCAGGAATGCTTAACACAAAGTTGGCTCTTATTTATAGAGTTACATGTACTTTAATTCAGTTCAATTGAATTTATTTATAAAGCACTTTTAACAATGGTCATTGTCGCAAAGCAAAAAAAAAAACATTTATAATTACAATTATACAATCAAAAGAAAATTAGGGAAGTGAGTATTAAAGGTGGGCCGCACAGTGGCTTAGTTGTTAGCACTGTGGCCTTGCACCTCCAGGGCCCGGGTTCGGGGCCCCCCTTTGGGTCTGTGTGCTTGGAGTTTTCATGTTCTCCCTGTGCTTGGTGGGGCCAGGTCCTCTGGTTTCCTCTCACAGTTAAAAAACATGCAGGTTAAGGTAATTGGCATTCCCAAATTGCCCATAGTGTGTGGGTGAGTGAGTATGAAAAGTGTGAGAAAATATGTATGAATCCGAATGATCAGATTTTGGCAATGAAAAACTCCCCGAGATGGCAATAGGAAGAAACCTTGAGAGAAAAAAGAATAAACAGGGAACCCATATTGGAACTTCAATATAACAGTAGATGTGTTTAAATTAATATGGAGTCCACTTTCAGTATTGGAGGCTCAGGTAAAAAACAGTGGGAATTTCAGTCCTGAACTATTAATTGACTGCAGTAACAAGACATCAGAGAACATCAGTTTGTATCAGCAGAGTCTAAGAACACCTTTATGGTAAAGTGGAACCGTGCCCATTTGCTTGGATCCAAGCAGAACAGACAGGTCCAGAGGGTGATCTGGATCACTCCCAGCAGAGAGAAACAAGGAGAGAGGAGGGGGGGGGGGGGGGGGGGG
>JAQQZT010000016.1:12657594-12681025 GCA_030068275.1 Clarias platycephalus | reverse complement strand
CCCCCCCCCCCCCCAGAGAGAACAGTTAGGTAGGGTCACAGTCATGTGTATAAGGTGACTGCATATTTAGTGTAGAGTGCAAAAAGGAACTCTGGCAATACTATAAAAACATAATTAAAAGAGAAAGCCAGAAGGAAACACAGACAAGTTGCTTGTATTCGAAGTTTGGATTATACCCATTCAAGAGATCAGATGAAACAGACTATTTTTGTTGAGCCCATCGAGTAATGGGATGTCTTTGTACGTAGTATGATTCAGGTTGGCTTTTAAAGGTTGTATAAAGGTTGCCTTATAATTGCAGTTCACTACACGTAAGCAAGATGGCCACCATGGTCCTATGGTCATTTTCCACATCACTTGTGCATGTCCTCAAAAATGAACATGTTGTGATCTCATGTTGTCCAAAACCAACATACTGTACATAATGCCAGCTGTATAACATGTGTATCGTAGTGTCCACAACTTAATGTTCCAAATTGCATTTTTCAGACCTAAGTAATAACACTAATAACCTTGCACCTCCAGATTTAGAAGTTTGAATATTCCAGTATGTGTGGGTGGAATTTGCATATTCTCCCCATGTTTAGTGGGTTTCATCCAGATGTTCTGCCTCCCCTCACAGTTCAAAGACATCCTTCTATCCTGACTGGCTTTTCCAAAATATCTGTTTAGTGTGTGTGGTCTTGCAAGTAGGTTGGGATAATCAGAAACATAAATGTGCAATGGTTGTTGGTGTGAAGTCATAAGTCATTGCAGCCACCCATCATTCATGATGATGGCTTAAATGGATGGATAGATGGAAGGATGGATGATTAATGTAAGTGTCTGAATTTTTCAAAGCTTTCTGAAAGGTCTGTTTTGTGTACTAGTCTGAATAATCTAGATTATTCAGTCATTTGGTGAGGATGGTGAGGATCAATATGGTGAGGATCTTTTTTTATATATAAAAAAAATCTTTAAAAAATAAAAAAAGAAGAGGAAGAAGAAGAAGAAGAAGAAGAAGACAAGATCATGACAAACATCCAATCAACACAGCAGAAGAAATAAACAGAGGTCAACAATCTGTTCACATCAACCTACATAAAATTGCTAAAAAGTACAACTTCATTTTTTAAAAACAAATTCCCTGAGATGTTTTGGCTCTCCAAAATGTATGAACAACATCATCAACCAAGCTCTTTTAATTATCACTAAACAACTCATAAAAAAAACATGTATTATAAGGAAAAAGGATGATAAAATAAACCTGTAAAATGTACCTGAAAATAATGCAAAAGTGGACAAAACTTTTTTTTTAAACAATCCATTAACATTTTACTAACATATGATGATGATGATGATGATGATGATGATGATGATTATTATTATTATTATTATTATTGTTATTATTATTACATTCCTGTATATAAAGGAAAAAATATATACTCAACAAAGTTAGAACATTTTTCAGGCACAGCGACAAAAGGATGACATAAGACTTTGTATCATGCATGCATGTGCTAAAAATATTTGGTTAATTATATCTTTCATAATACAAGACTTTTGGTTGGTAATTTCCATTTGGTTGTTAATTACTGTTCATTACTGACAGTAGGCAGTTTTGTGTTCCAATGTATAATATAAACCAGGAAAAGTTACCTAGAACAAGAAGGGTGGGTTAGTGGCAAAGATGTCAAATCTGCTTAGGCAAAGGGGAAGGTGCATGGCAAACTTGGCCTTGAGCTCATTTACAGTATGACTCTGAAAAGAGATATCCCAGAAATCATTATCTAATGGGTATTTCCCCTGAAGCGTTAACAGACACACAAAGGACCTTTGAGAACTATGTAAACATTTCTTTTTTCTTTTTAAGGGCAAACTATAGGGCCATTTTTATTTTTTATTGCCCATTGGGGCAGGGTTAAAAATTGTACCACAGTCAGCTGCTAGAGGGCATCAGGGACACGTGTGCTTCACATTAGCTAACACTTGTGGAAAACAGGTCTCCCATAGTTGGATAATATTTAAATGAGTTAATGTTTTTATATATAAAAAAATTATATATATATATATATATATATATATATATATATATAAATATAAAAATTTTAATTAATGTTTACATAATGTTTACATTATTCCTGTTTTTCTATATATTTCTTTTAGAAAGAAATTAACAATGTTGACTGTTGCACTTAAACCTGATACAACATTGCTTCTATTAACCCTTTAAAGTTACTAGGGAGTTAAACTAGGGACCAAGGAAGCCAATGGTGACTATTGTATTTATTCCCATTTTGTTTAACCGTGGTCAACTGGGACAACATGCAGTGGTGAGAATTTAACCCGACCCCTGGAGATGCAAGGCAACAGTGCTAACCACTACGCCGCCCTGCCACCTGATACAGTATTTACCCATAGAAAATATAAAACCAGAAAAAAAATAATGCCACTGTCTTGTTCGACAAGATAAATTTTTCATTGAAATGTATTTGTAATCTATTCATTTGTAATTCAGTTTATTGTTTGACTCACATGAGAATTTAATATTTTGATATGACATGATATGAAACAAATGACACAATAGCTGTCAAATGACAAAACAACTGATTTGGGGTTTCCTTGTGATTTCATCATGCTGCATTAGAGCTATGAATTGCAAGCGATTCTAATCAACACTTGTCCACACAGAGAAACTGACCAGCTGACTGTTTTTCAATAGGACATAGTGGTAGAACAGCACACGCACAAACTGGGCAATTTATCTTTATGTTGTACATGAAATGGAGTTTTATATTAAAATGATTATATTTCATAATTGTTAATTAGATACAATAAATATATACATAAATAGTCTGCTGTTGCCATGTTATCATGGGTATATAGTAGGTACTGTTTTGTGTTATAGCTGCTTTTATTTATTTCTGACTGGAGCAGTTGTAGATTCATGTCAATGTATGTGTACTGACTCTCAACCACAGTTCACGAAAAGATGTCCCCAAGTCTGCAGCTGTAGTACGCCTAGTCTAGTCTGCAAATCTCATGGTATCTAGTACAATATAAAATTTGCATTGATCTGAAGAAAGAGGCAACAAACTAATGAACAATACATCTTATTGAAATGCCAGGAACAAGTCTTATTAAATTGCACCACCTAGTGTTGGGCACTAGAATTGCATTTATTTAATTCACTCTAAGGATGCAGGATACTTATGTTTGAATCCACCCATATTTCAAGTGATCAAAAATATTGGAACATGCTGTGGAAAGGTGTCTCTTGTTGCCCAGGTGTGTCCTGTTATTTTGATTGTTTAAGCAATTAATAGCTATTCATGTACTGAACCATTACTTTTGTATCTGTTTGTTAGAGTTTTTTTTTATATAAAATAAGTTAATTCTACTCTCCTTCTTTTAGATTTGATATTATGCATGAAGACCAGAGAGCTGTCCATGGAAGTAAATCAAGGTATTTTGAAGATAAGAAAATAGGGAAAACCTAATAAATGCTTTTTACATTTTCATTTAGATATAGACAGACAGACAAAAATATTTGAGTAGCTTGAGAAGTACAACACAGAACACAACTCCACCTTGGGAAGGCTGCTATAAATCCAAGGTAAGTTTTTTTTTTTTCTCCTGCCATGCATTGTTCCTTTGCTCTCCGAATTAGAACTGCTGTCTCATATCCCTTTGAAGTTGGTCAGGCAGCTGTATCCTTTTTTTATGTTTGTTTTTCTCTCAAACATGCATTGGCCAGATGTACAGTACCAAAAATTTCTCAGCAGATATGGAACGAATTTTGATATTCTGAAGCCATCTTGATCCAGGATAGCTTGCATGCAACTGTCACTGTTGGCCTGCCTAGCCAAGACTGCAAGGAAAAAGAAATGTGTGAAAAACCTGCAACATAAAGCTAAAATAAAAAATAAAAACAAACATTACTGGTCTAGTGAAAGAGAGGTGGCAGAACATATACACTAAAATAATTTACTCTTGGGCGATTCATAACAAGTGTGTTTTTATGATTTTATAAATTAGGAATTAATTTTCATTTAAAGGCTAAGATACACATTCTTGGATATTTATTAAATGCTAGATGCAGGAGAAACTGAATGTAGTTGCAGGACACAGCCTAAAGGAACGAGCTTGCGGTGAAGGTGTAGCAGAGACTGAGAGGAAACTACATCATCTGTCTTCTACCTAAAATAAATGGAAACCATAACCTCATAAACCTTGGGAATTGTTTATTTCAGCAAGAAATTCTATATTTTGACACCAAACAAACACTGACACTGCTGTACTGTATGTATTTTTTCCCACCCAACCTCTTAATAAAAACCTCTCACCTCTCTGTACACTTCTTATGTCCAACTGAGAATTTTGTCCTTATACCTGATCCTAATGAGGTCATCTAATTAAGATTAAAATGTAATTATCAGATGTACCTTATAATAAAGTGAAATGATTTTTGCAAAAAAAAAGCTGGGGTCAGAGCACAGGGTCAGCACCCCTGGAGCAGACAGGTTTAAGGGCTCAACAGTGGCAGCTTGGCAGTGCTGGGGCTTGAACCCCCAACCTTCCGGTTAATAACCCAGAACGAACCCTAACCAACTGAGGCACCACTGCTCCACAAACAAGACAAACCTTTACCAACTAGTAGTAATAAGTGTCCTAAAGCACAATTTATCAAACGTTTCTGCTGATAATGCTATCAGGAAACGGTACTATTCAGTAAGGTCTTAAAGGAGATCTATGCATATATTAATTTCTATATTTTTATACATTTATTATTTATAACCTTCTGGAATGTTACGTACTGCAAATCAACACACCCAGCTCCCTTATATTAAACTTTCATTTATTGTCATGTAGATAAGACCAATAAGTGCCTTAAATTCCTCGACAGTCTGTAATTTAGACATCTGAAATCAGATGCTTTGTACAATTTCCCACTGGTTCAGGTTAATGTCCACGTTAAAATTTCACATACATTCAGTAAAAGAACGAGGTTGAAGTTTAAGCTTTAGTCAGCTACAGTGCTTTTTGTCAACAAAGTCGACGATTTACAAAACAGCAGCTTAGTAGAAAATAATGCCATTAATATGAGGCAGAGGACACTCTGCAATAACTTGGACACAGGCAGGGCAGTTCTGTCACACTATACATTAAACATTTTCAAATACCATGTTAGATATCAGTGGTGTTGAGAAGGCAATGCTGAAATACATACATACAGTACATACATACATACACACACTATGTAGCCAAATGTTTGTGGACACCCCTCCTAATTATTGACTTTGAGTGTTTCGTCCACATTTAGCTCTAACAGGTGCATAAAATCTAGGACATCTAGCCATGCAATCTCAATAGCCAAACAACAGCAGTAGAATGGGTCGTACTGAAGAACTCAATGGATTAACATGTGGACCTGTCATAAAATGAAAGCTTCGCTACAAATCGTTGCCCGAAAAAGATTTCTGCCCAGGTCAGCTGTCAGTGCTATTATAGTGGAACGTAAGTGTCAAGAGGCAACAGATTAGCTACAAAGTGGGGAAAATCATACAGCAGGGTCACTAAGTGCTATATCCTCTGTTGCGTCACTCACTACAGAATATAAAACTGGACGCAACATCAGCATAATAACTGAGTCTCGGCAGCTGCATGAAATGGGATTTCACGGCTTAGAAGCTGCGCACAAACCTAAGCTTACTAGGCACAATACCTAGCCTTGGCTGGAGTGGTGTAAAGTTTATTGCCAGTAAAGTCTGGAGCACTGGAAACATGTGGTCTGGAATGATGAATCACACTTCACTGTCTGGCAGTCTAATAAATGAATCGAGTTTTAGCTAATAAAACACAACCTAAAAGAATGTGTCTTGCCAACAGTACATTTTTTGGAGCAGGGATTATGGTTTGGGTTTTTTAAGTGTATGAGCTACAGTAGGCCACGTATCACTGCTGAAGGGTAACATTAATGCTACAGCATGCAAAGACATTTCGGACAATTGTATTCCTCCAATTTCGTGTTGTGCACAAAGCAAGGTCCATAAAGCCACGATCTTAAGAGTTTGATGTATAGGAAGTCTGCCTGCACTGATCCCTGACTGCAAGCCACTGAACACCTTAGTAATGAATCATGACTGTCAGTTGTGAGCCAGACCTTCTCATCCAGCATAAGTGCCTGATTACACACATGGTCTATTTGATTGAATGGGGAACCAATTACCAGTGTTCTGAAATGGAATGGCTAACAAGCTCATACAGTAGACGCTGTGATGGTGGGGTGTGCACTTTTGGCCATATAGTGCAAATGGATTTGCATGAATAAACAGCATACAGTACATTTACTACAAGTTACCACAACAAAAAGAGCAAACCTTTAGCTGGTCTTTGTTATCTTCTTTTTGCCCTAACAAAATTGCTTTTCTATACTCATCATACAAATAGTTCATAAAATATGTTGCACAGTCAAGTTATTTGGTATTTAGATTACAAACTGGAAGTACATTTAGAATGTACATTTAAAACAAGAGACAAACAATATTGTAAGAATTATTTTTGTAAAACATCACTCATATCTAAACTTAAATATCTCTTAATAAATAGTGTGTCAGTTAGATAATAAATATAAGATGCCAAATCGATCCCTCATAATGAGCGATAATGACAACATAGCTAACAACATACATGTGGCACACACACATATATGGCAGTATTTTTAACAAAAAATGATCACTAGTCATAATCTGATGTGCGCATTAGGAGACATTAAATTACATTAATTTAAAGAATAACAACAACAACAAAGCACCATTTAAGAACATCAAGCCTGCTTACACAAACAAGTCAAAGCAAAACGAAACGTTTTTAAAAGTATTAGTGCAATATGTACACAGACATGCAAGAAGTAAACAGACACCCATCATTTTGTGATTAAATGGATGCACCAAGATTGTGACTAGTATTTATTGCCTTCTTTGCAGATTGGGATATACCCATCTTTTAGCATGCGTAGAAGTAAAGATACACTAATCAATCGGCCAGTGACCAGTGACTGGATGACCAGTCTGTATCGGATACAGTATATCTGATTCTCTGAGAGTTAAATTTGCGCACACCTCTGGAGAAGACGAGTTCAAATCTCAGCTGGTGCTACGGCTATCTGTAATCTAGGAAGTCTAGGGAGCTGATTGGCTGTGCCCTTGCTGTGCTTGCTCGTGCTGTTGGCTCAATTTCATTTGGATTTTAAATTTTTTTTGGTACAATACCCTGGAGCACTTTTTTTTTATTTCGAGATTTGCTTGACTGACAGAAACTGTAACCCTCTGCAGCTGGTAACCTCAGCAAAGTGGACTTCATGTTATGTTTCATGTTATAAAATTGCACCTTTGATGGTAAAGTGCTTGGACACAGAACTCTGTGAACAGCCAGCCAACTGCACCAGACTGAGAGAGCATTTAAAGGCTCAGGAAACCTTTGCAGGTGTTTTAAGTTAATTAGCTGATTAGTCACCATGGTGTGACACCATGAGGCTCAAATATTGAACTTTTTCACAATATTCTAATTTTCTGTGATACTGAATTTTGGGTTTTCATTAGCTGTAAGCCATAACCATAAAAAGTAAAATAATTTACATTTAATTAATCTACAGTATATTATATATAGTTTCACTTTTTGAATTTAATTACTGAAATAAATCAACTTTTCAATTATTTTATATTTATTGAGATGCACCTGTGTATATATAGAATTTTATATTAAAAGTGTTAAAAGTTTTTTATTTCTGCACAGCTGTGTTGCGATATAAATAAATATATACAAATTAAACTGAATTGAATTGAACATTTTGGATAATATCTAAAAGTTACTTAACAGTTGGAAATCAGATGCGTCAAATTTTGGAAAAAAAAATTCAAATCAGAAAGGGCCAAGAATGAAATTTTCAAAGGGGCTGGACTGTTGATCAATCTGTGGTTGTACTGTTCCAGAAAAAGATAACTAAACTGAAACAAATAATTTTAACCCTAACATAATTATAGTTCAATTTACAGGAAAGGGTGGCAGCCTGGTTGGCTTGAAAGACATCTTCATGCTGTTTGAAGATATGTTGAGAACAACACTCTCATTGTGTGCAAAAGGATGTTGTTTCTCCTAAAGCCACTAAAGGAAATTCAATGACATATTAATAAAATATTAACATCAAAACCTTACTTTATCAGAAACAAATTTAAGGTCATACATTTTTATCATAAAACCGAAGTGGTCTATTTACTTTTTACATGTCTGTGTGTCTAGCCACAATGACCAGGGTGGTGGCGTAGACACTCAACTCTGTATGGCTTCTATCACTTTTCTTCTCATATCACTCAGAACTGGGACTAGAATATCCATAAGATGTTTATAGATCAGCTGTCCATTCTCTGAATCATGGGTAACCTGAAAAAAAAAATTAAAAGCACAGTCAGAATTAGTAGAATATCAGATGAAGATACAAGTTGGGATATATGTAACAAATTCCATTGTTGGTTGTTAATCCCACGCGGTTTCTTCAGCATGAATGCTTGTCAAGCAACTCACCCTAGTGAATGCCTTGATTGTACGATGAAGAACAGCTATTTCAACTTCGTCTGGCAGTTTCATTAAATGTGCAGCACAGTCCAGGATACACAGAAGGGTTTCTTTGTGGCCCTACATGACATACAGAAACAGGGGTTGTAAGTGTTACTGAATCCTCAAAACAACAAAACATAATCACGAAATGAATGTTAATTTTCACAGATCCCTAAAACAACAAATCATATATCCAAATGAGCAATGTCAGTAAACAAAATAATAGGTCATTTCCAGTGCCAAAGGAAATAAAATGCTGTAGTACAGTCTAGACTGTAACTGGTTTTGGCAAAGCACAGTATATTCTACTGTACTTCTAATTTATTCAGCATTCCTAAGTAGTCAGTTACATCACACAGATGTTTGTCAAAAGCTCTGTATAAAGCAATGTAGTCTAAAAATGAGCAGATTTAGAAAAGTGTAAAAATATAACAATTAAAAATTAGTGACAAGTGTGAATCTATTGTATAAGTCATCCAGGGAGAGAGAAAAAAGGTTTTGGACTGTTTTAGCTACCACAATATGACTGATACCAAAGAATATGTTTACATTTACAAAATAAAATGTAACAAAAAAGAAAATAAACTGATGTGTCATTCACTGATACAGGATATATAGTATATAGTGGACATAAAAACATACAAAGATGCACTGAAATTGCTATACTGTACAACAATCGATATTTTGTATGAAATCCTTTATTTTACAAAACTGGCTGAGTCAAAAAGACATTGGCATGATGTTACATTTACAGCATTTGGCAGAAGCTCTTATCCAGATCGACTTACATTTTTATCTCATTACACATCTAAGCTTCTGAGGGCCTGGCGCAAGAAATCAACAGGGGCAACTTGGCGGTGTTGGGGTTTGAACCTTGGACCATCTGATCGGTAGTCCAATGCCTTAACCACTGATCAAAACCATTTGGTCAATCCATGTCTGCGTAATTGCTTTGGGAAGATCATGTACAGAGCACATGGCAGCTCTGGATGGCCTTACTGTTTTATCATGTGCAGCTTTAAAATACCTTGGTGTGATTACTGATTCCAGTCTTTTCATTTGAACCTCATAGTAGATAATATTATTAGAATAGCCTTCTTTCATCTCAGAAATATTGCCAAGATAAGAAATATAATGTCACTACTCTATGTGCATAAACAAGCTCCAGAATGCAGCATCCAGAGACCTTACTAAAACTAGAAGATATGATCACACCACTTCATTTTATCCGCACTGCATTGGCTTCCAGTGAAATTTTATTGATTTTAAAATACTACTGACCTATAAACCACTAAATGGTCTTGTGCCATGTAATCTGTGAACTGGTAGTATGTTAGAATCTGCCATGCCTACTTTGACCAAAAGGTGCAGGATGATTGTTGGTACCTTGTGTAATGAAAGACTATAGCAGGGCAGAGCTTCTTCCTACAAAGCCCCAAATTTATGGAATGTTTGGGACTTAGACAGAGTCTTGGTGTTTAAGTCTAGGCTGAAAACCTATTTATTTATAGTCAAGCTTTACTGTGAATATATTTGGTCTTAGATAAAAGATAAAATCTGGGAACATAGAGTGTTATGTGGGCAACTTGTTGGCATAGAGTGTTATGTTAACCTGGTATGTTTGAATGCTGTCTTCCCCACTCTTATTGATCACAGTTTGTTGACAGTGAAGAGATTGGTTGCCTTACTTCTCAGGGAGTCTCCGTGTCTGTGTTTCCTTCTGGCTCTCACTTTTAGTTATGCTGCCATAGTTAGTCCTCTCTGCTTACACAAAATATACATTGACCTAATTCGTTATGAGACTAAGAATACCTAACTGCTCTCTCTGTCTCTTTCTATCTCTTTCTGTCAACCTACACATGGTGCTTAATTGTGTTTGAGGATTTGCATGATGTAAAAGACACCATAATTCATCAAAGCAGAACACTGTTTTCCACTGATCCAGGGTGCAGTTCTAATATTTACATGCCCAGAAGTACTTGATGGACAGTAAACATGGCCACTTAAATCAATTAATAACTAAGCTGCGAGGCACAGTGTGTTCTGACATTTTTCTGAATGAATTTGAAATATGATGCAGTATTATGTAGAAATGCATATTTATTAAGGTAAACACAAACAATGTACAAATGTTGATCATTTAAAAATGTTTAGTTATGTTCAACTTGTACAACATGCACAATGGATCCAGTTTAAAGTACTGAGCATGCCTACTTGAAATTTTTAGCACACCAACACTAAAGTGTGAGGCCTCAGTTGTAGACTTTCAGGCCATCAGAGACTTGACAATCAATTTCAAGCCCTATTTAAAAGGCTATGGTTAATTCAATCCTGTAAAGTGTCTACATTTGTACCTTGTTCTTAATTTACCTTGTCCATGATGCTGAGGGCTTGCAGAGGATTGTGGCTGTTCTGACTAAGTGCCTCTATATTCTCTTCGGTGATGACTGGCTCCTTCAGCTGCTCCAACCATGACCACATGAGAGCAGAGAGCAGCAGTGGATTGCGCTCTATGCACAGCCTCTCCCATGCACCTTCTCTGCAATTTAGCTCTGTCTGAAAATGAAATAAATATAGACAAGCTAAGAGTCTGCATACTGATTTTAATCAAAAATTGATTACCAACATTGCTAACAAGAAACATGAGCATATATGTAATAGCGATCTGCAGAAATGTTCTGTTTTAATAAACAACATTACAAGTCAAAAGTTTGTACACTCCTTTCAATTTCATGGTCTTTCCTGAGTTTTATTTCTTTCTCCTTTGAACAGTCAATATTATGATGTGTCTGCTCTTTATGCTCTATAAAGTGTTTAAAAACAGCTCTATCTTAGCCTGGTAACACTAAATAAAGTTCTCCTCTGCAGCAGAGATATGTTTAGGTCTTGTTTATCAGGGATGGTCTTCATGAGAGCCATTTTCATTATGGTTCTTGATATGCAAAGCAAAAATAAGTGCTCTCGGAAAAGGTTTGGGGCTAAGGAATTTTATTTGCATTCATTCTGAGAGGTGCAAGAGAAAAATGTTTGATAAAATACTATGGATGACAAACAGGAATCCTTGGGAGCTAAACTGGCTTGGAGGGGGTGAAATCCTTGCACTCCCTTATCAATCCTAGAGAAACTATCCAATTATGGGTGTCTGAGTTTTTATGAAGGCAGAGGGAGGTTTTGCTCTAAGTTTGCCTCAAGCAGTGCGCATTAGTTTGAAAAGTATGCAGTCAGCTGGCGTCATGTGATCGTCTCCACACTCCCTGATTGGTAGCTGTCATGCGGTACTGTAGCGGAGGGCACTAAAATGGGCTGGAAATTGGCTATCAATAAAGGGGAAAGCAAGGGGCCAACACTTATACAGACTAAATTGTAGATGTTGCCACCAAATTACTACGCCTATATATAAATTATGCGACAGATGTGACATGTTTGTTTATTTATTAAATGCAATAATGAACAGTTAACCCAGATTTCGAGTTTAACTTAAAATATCCAGCAACATTTTCAAGGCTCATTTCTGAAGACAAAGTCAAACAATGTGGGCAGCACGATAATATAGTCCAATTTCATATAAGAAATCCTCACCTTAACCATTTTATAAACCATTCTAGACTGGAAAGTAACAAAATAGCCAAATATATTACCCCAGCCACATGCTGGCGGATATTTCTGTACCTGCCACAATGAAACGGCATTCCTTAGAGTCTCCTCTTCCACATCCACAGTAAGAGCCTTTGCCACCAGCACACGGCGAACCTCCGGAGCAAGCTCAGTCTGGAGCAAGATGAAAGGAGAATCGCTGCTTCCTGTACAAGTGCCATGACATCCAACTGGGTTTCTATCACCGTGGATTAACTTTTCTCCTGTCAGCATAATGGCTGCGTTGCTCCTTGCACACCCCAATGACCTGCTGCGCTTTGTCTCTCTTTGTGGTATTCGCTTTCTGCAAACTGGTGACGGAGGTATGTGTTCCACCTCTCTTTTGGGTTTGTCAAGGGAGCCTGAAGATCCAGCCAGAGAGTCCAGTTTGGAGTTTGAGTTTTCTGGAGTTGACACAGTTGATGTTCTGGAGACCCGAACATCGGCAGGTTCTGATAACCTGCTCTGCGATACACAGTGCTCACTCAGGAGGTTTGACATACCAAGGTGCCATCTGATTTCCCTGGAGCCTAGAGTGTGCAGAGCGGAGTCGCTGAAGCTGCGCAAAATCTGACCTTTATTAGCATCATTTACATTCTCACACTGTTCAGGAGGAGGGGAAGAGGATTGAAAGGAGTGTGGCATAGCTAGAAGGATGCCCTTCCCCCTCATCTCCTTTCCTAGCTGCTGCAAGGCCTGCTGTGATATGGTCTTCTCTACCTCGGCTGTCAGGTCAGGAATCTCAGACAGGTATTTCTCCTCTACTGTGTGTCTGTTCTCAGCAATGTCTAGCAGGAGCCTGCAGACCAGGTGGACTATCTTTGGTACGTATTTCATGTGCCGAGCTTCATAGCCATGCAGCAGGTGACGCTGCCGCGCCAGGTACTGCGACAACGTGACATCGTGTGCTCGTGGTTCGACGCTTGAGAACACGCAGTGCAGTGGTGCTACAAAGCGTGCGAACTCACGCACACACAGTAACTGGCCTCGTGTCTGTATTGAGCTTGGACGTTTTGCTCGCACAAACAAGATGGCCTGGTCTGCGCTCATCCGTGATGTGAAAACTAAATAGCAAGCAAGGAGAACACCTAGAACATCAGACAGACAAAAAATGGTTCATTAATAACTAATCAAGTACTCATATTGTAACCACATTATAAAACATGGGCTATACTGAAAATAATGTAGAAGTGGGCAAAAGTATTTATTAACTGACAAAGTTAATCAATTTGCACATGTAGGTAGTGTAACTCTTCCTCTATACCAGGGGTTCTCGAACGTAAAATTCAAAGGTCCAAATCTGATTTCTATTCAAGGTCAAAGGTCTGAAATTATTGGTAATAAGCAGATCACTTTTATTAAACTTGCTTATAATTTATAAGTAATGTACATTAAAGTTTAACACAAAATACATTTATCCTCACCATAATAAACACTGACAGAAGATGCTAAAATCTTGCTTTCTTGTGCCCGCAGAACAGAATTGTTCTGTTAACTAACTTGCTAATTTTGACTGGGGAAACTGTTTGCTAATCCTTGAACTTTGTCATTTGTTGATGTTAAACATCATACGCTCGCTGGCTGTCAATGTTGCCATGACTACAATTATCACTTTAACCTTAGTCTCAGACAAGGATCACTGTAACAATCTCCAAATAAGTTAAGCATTTATTCTTTCTTCACATATCCCAGCATAACTGGGGGCACTGGAGCAGATAGGGTTATGGGCCTTGCTCAAGGGCCCAAATGTGGCCAAACACTGAGAAGCTCTGCTCTATATATAAAGGTCCCACTTAACATAGTCGCCATCACACGCGATGCACTGTTGAACCCAAATCGCAAATCGTCTTTGAAAATCCCCAGCTGATGGTCTCCCTTTGTGTGGTTTGTCTTCAATACTGTTTTCCCCTTTTTAAACTTCTTCATCCATCTGTGCACATTGCTCTTGTCAATGGTGTCAAAGATGGTGCAACAAAAAGGGTTTTTCAAAAGGGATTCAAGAGTTCAATGACGGTGAAAATGCATCACTTGCGATGGAGAGTATGTTGACTATTACCTCTGGATAGAGAAAGATTTACTGTACCAACATTTTCAATTAGAACAACCTACTATACAGTATATCAGTTAAAAAACGTCAAATGTTGCAATTTTTTGGTACAGCGCTCATACTTGAATATTGTTGGGTTGCAATAATGATAGCAAGCAGCTCAAATGAAACCGGTTTTGCCAATACTTAGCCAAATTATAAGTACATGTGCCTGCCAGCAGGAGTCACTATATTTCTATGGGTGAATCTTAAGTTTGTGATAATAAATGTAGGGTTTAGGGGCGGTGGTGCTAGCTGTTGGTGGGGGTGGCGTTTGGCTGACTTCTGAAATGTAAGATAAATCAAGAGAGTATGCATAATTGGCAAAAAATTGAGAACTGCATGGCTAAATCATGGGCATGAGTGTAATGTTTTTGGTTTAAAACCTTTTGCAATAAAACATAACTCAACACACAACAAGTACCTTTTCATAGTTCCTACTCGTAAAATTCTTTGCCTCCTTGTAAAAGTAATTTAAAAAGTGATTTTGTGTGGTTATGCAACTGATGCATGGTAGTACTGCTAGTATTCACTGCATGTGACAAAATAAATTGATAGCCTTATTAATCTACACATATAATAAAACTGTAAAGTTGGTGTGTCTGTACATTAGATATTATTAGATATGTCTGTAAAAGATATTTGTGAAAAAATTATTTGGGGGGATGTAAGATGAGTAATCAAGATGGTTTGTGGAACTTTTGTCTGTCTGTCTGTCTGTTTGTGCAGGCATCACAGAAAAACTATTGACCGAATTTTAATGGGGTTTTCGCAGGTGTATATGGCCAAGCTTGACTTAACTTATAAGATATGATAATTTACAATTTTTCAAAAATCGTCCTTGAAAAAATCATTAGTTCATCTCAAAATTTAATAGATGGCGCTGTATATTTTTTAATACCCGCTAATGAGAGTACAATTGAAATCTACTCAATAAGCGCAATCTCACAACTTCATTCCGCAAACTTCACAGTAACACGTAAAAATTTTAGTTCATTCCAAAATTTAACAGATGGCGCTGTACATTTTTAAAAACACATTTATGAGTGTGCAATTAAATTCCACGTGAACAAAGTTGCAGATACATCTAGTATTCCCATAAATGTAAACGCTAAATTTTATTTCATTTAATTATTATTGTATTGTCTTTTACAGCTTGATGCAGTTATATAAAATTAACTATTTGTTAGTATATTTTTCTTAATATCTTTTTTTTGTTTAAAGAAAACTCTATCTAGTAAAAATCTTTGAAAATTAGCATACTATAATTCAGTGTTGAACCCTGCAAATGTTGAGATCAGTTTTTACTCCATTAACACATAAAACTGATCTACTGTTACAAGAAAAAAGATATGCATGAATCAGCGGGGTTCCACATTTCGATGTTTCTGTTGGATAAAATGATATAATAAATGCGTGCTACTACTGCATGCATGCAAGTACAGATGAAGGCTAACCTGTTCTTCCAAGCCCAGCATGGCAGTGAATAGCCATCTTCCCCTCCTGCACGGCAAAAGACATGACCTTCACCATGTCTAGGATTGTTGTAAGGGAGGCTACGCCGTAGTCTTTCCACCCAAAGTTGTAGAAATAGACTAAAAGGTAGAATCAAGTAAAAAAAAAAACGAACATGATAATCAACAGTCAGACACAACTCTTTCATTCCTGACTAAAATACAATTGCAGGGTAAATGCATGAATCGTGATACTAACATATCAAATAAACACATATCAAGCCAAACCAAAGTGTTTTTCTTAAATGTATCGGAAGAAATCCCATTTGCAAAGTCTGAGTGACACTATGAGCATGTAATGACATGCTGAAACCTGTGAAAGCTTTTTCCCTAATGCATGTTCCTAGAAGTTGCTGGCTTTAAGCAGTGCATCTATCTCAGGAGAGCTTGTTAAGAGTTGCCAATCCTCTACTCTCTCTCTCTCTTGGTTCATAACAAACAAGAAATCACAAATTATTGCACTCATGTTATTACAGCATACATTTGAAATTGATTCCTTCCAGCAGCTAGCTCCTTGGATAACCTGAACCACTAACATAATAGCAGAAACAATTAGGTCTGTAATCAGGCAAAGTCCACCAAGAAGAAGAAGCCTGAATCTATTAGCCTGATTAAGTTGCGTGTGTGACTTACTTCCTGCTTCCATGAAGACCTCTGGGCGGTAGGTGAATCCACTCTCGGGCTCCAGGGGATAGCCACAGCTGGCATGCTCTCCTGGGCGCTGAAGGTTAATTATGGTCTTTAGTCCGCATCTAGGAAGAGCCAAATGTAAACAGAACATCTCCTCGGTGTTGTCATTAGCAAGCAGAACATAACTTACCCCAAGAACTGGTTGATGATGTTGTATTTTTCAATATTCTCAGTAGAAGGCCTTGCCATAGCTAATAAATTGTCTGTAATCCTGATGTAAACAGAATGAAGGAGATCATAATAAATAATTATTTCAAATTGTTACAGAATGTTTTCAACATCTTGCGTGCAGATTCTTATCAGGCATCTCAAGACATCAGAATGTCTAATCATCTGCTACTCTGTTAGCTACTTGGATTCATTCACGATATCTAATAATGTTTGCTTTACTTTCCAAAGCAGATGAGAAATGGCTTACCAAGAGGAGTAAAGTCCCTTGATGGCCTGTTCTTTATCACTCCAGCGAGATGGGTTTTCATACTTGCAAGCTCGTCCTCCACATGCCATGGAGCACTGCATGTGGCCTGGGATTACGTGCCTCAAGGTCTCGCCCACCTTGGTGTATTTTGCTGTGGGAACCCTGACACTTGGTCTGAAATCTGAAAACCAGAGTCTTTTTAACAAAAATAGCATATTCTATGTGTACAGTCATCTACATGCCAATGAACCAGCAATGTTAAAACCTTTAAATACTGCATGAAAAGATCAAAAGATCAAAGACTGTATGTTGTTAGTTTCAGCCCATTAGCACAGACTAATGATAGTGAACACTCAAACCACAGAAGAGATGCAAAATGCCTCATTTCCTGCGGATGACAGGAAACTCAACCAATCCTAGAATAAAATCGACAGCTAGAGGTTCCTCGAATTTAGTTAGAAAGAAAGGCAAACTTGGAAAAAGAGAATTGCATTCGATGCTGCCTGCTCTTCGACTATGCTGACTGATGGCTGCCCAAAAATTGTCAAAAAGTAATACAGGGCTATCAGGAACATGAAGATAGTACAAAAGAAGCAATGGAACTGCCATGATTGCACTTAATGTGGTGTCCATGGTGACCAATGTCCAAGTCAGTAGGAAACGAAGTAGAGGTTTTATTGCGAGTATATCTCAGGTAGACAGCAGATTGCTTGATGTTCTGGAAAGATAGATGACTCATTTTCCGCAAGGGCTGCATTATGCGGAGATGCATTGATCACAGAAATGAGTCTACAATTACTCTGCTGCTAATGGATTCTATTTGAACTATAAAAGCAACTGTTTTTAACAAAAAGTGAGAAGCTTCTTGAAAGAATCATTGGCCCACCTCATCCAGCAATCAACTTAAGATAATGAAAGCTTAAACTTTAGGCTTATTTTCTTGTTACAACATATTGTACAATAAACACAACTTTTTATAACCGATGTGCAGAAAGTACACAAAAACACTCAAACGTAATTCTTCATCCTAAATCCCTAGCAATGCATTTTCAGGTTGCCTATCTTACAATACAGAGAAACAACAGTCGATGTGCAGACCTCTGAACTGGAACAGATCCCACTGATCTGTTCTGACTGAGTTGGGTTTGTCTCAATAATTACATTTTATGCATTAAAATGTGTCCTTTTCCCCTTCTTTAGCAGATTGCATAACCGTGAAATCATCTTCAATAGCAATGGCAGAAACAACGCTTTGAAATTTGTGTCCTCTGGAGCCAGACACGCAATAGTGGTTGCTAGAATTTCACTCTTGGTAAAACAAAACCGCAGCAATCCATATAATCACAGTCATTTCATTTGCACAATAGCTGCTTCTGATGCGATAACAGAGCAGATTAAATGACAAAGCTGTATTGCAGCACTTTAATATCTTTAGATCATCATGAGGGAGAAATTATACAACAATTATTATAAAACAATTCCAGATATATAACGCGGCACCGTGTTTCAAGCAAACAAAATGATATTTATTTGAAAGTTTAACATCTGTAAGTATTATAACAAACATTCAATTTTCAATTTCAATGTATGTGAGTGTGTGTGTGTGTGTGTGTGTGTGTGTGTGTGTGTGTGTGTGGTGTGTATGTGTGGCGGCCTACCTGGCTCCATGTCAGCGATGTGCTCTGCACTGTTCCCTGCAGTGCTGCTGCAGTTGGAGTAGGGCACGTCACTTAGCAGAGTGACACCTGCTGCCATGGCAGAGCCTGTAAGAAGGTGGAGGGAGGCAAATGTAGCATCAAAAGGCTGAGAACAAAACCTATGACGGCAAATAGAGCAAACAAGGTAGAGAGCATATAATCACACAGTTGCCTCAGTCAATGCAACCTCTGGGGATAATGCAGGGTGTTGAGCAGGTTGCTGTATCTCACATGCTGGGTCCAATGGACCCATAGCGCCGTAAGCCACTCCTCTCCTTATTAGATTCTTATTACACTATGCGTTATGAGAAATAAGTCTGAAACTACACCTTGTTAAGCACATGACACGGCTCAAAATATCAGCTCCTTCAAAGTGTCTTGGTCCATCGCCCAGCACAATAAATATGCATGTTTTTCAATTGGAAGTTAGTCATACAGTCATATTGTGCTTTTAATAACAGTTAATGCAGGTTTACAAAAATTAAGGTCTAGATCTCTAATAAAGATGCCAAACATAAAAGTGGCAAGAAAAAAACAAAGGCTATAGGGAAAATTTGACAAATAATTACACATACATGCGCTGATGCAGCAGCTACACTTTCTGAATTGCTCATATAGTCTTTTGTGTGCCTTTCACACGTATGGAATTTTAAAAGCTCTGCGAATTAAGGGGAAGGTCAGACTCAAAACATTTGACCAGTTTTGACCACTTCGTCCACGAGGGTAGGACATAAGGTGTCAATAACAACAAATATATAATTGTACAACAGTTAGTTCTAACCGAATAATCTGATTGGATGAGAGACCTCCCACGACTGGTAATATAAAGCATAACAGTTTAACTGTATATATCGCTCCACATCACAGGTGTTCTGACAGTTGTTACTTAAACCAGCATGGTATAGCAATACAGGGGAGACAGCCTGCCAACTTTCACAACCAGTCACAATTCATCAAGAAAACATCTGACAGTGTTATGTCATCTTAAATAAAACAATTTGTCTTCTTAGTAACTGCATCCAAGTCGTTCCGAATCACCTCTGAACCATCCGCATGACTAACACGAGCTACAATGCTAACTAGCTTCTAACACAAGGCTGAATCCCAAATCCCTCTCTAACCTCTGATCAAGGGCACTATTTGATGTGTGCAACAAGGGATTGTTCACTCTACATAGCACACTAGCTTTCAATTTTTACACTATGTGGGATTTGACCGTGGAAGCACAGAAATGAGCTGGTATTATAAATTAACCGAGTAGAATAAGTGGAAATAAAAAGAGAAACTTACAAGATTTACAGCACTGACCACTACCTTCATGGTTTATTCTTATCATATATGGCTACATAGTACCAGATGGAATTTAAAACTTTAAATAATAACTAATTCTAACTCTAACTAATAACACCAGCTTCAGCAACTGTAGTTAGTTAGTTCTACCAGTTGTGGACGGATATGTGTCAGTGGAGCAAAATAAACTGGTTGAATACACGAACAAATCACAATCTTTTGATAATAATAAATAATTATTTTAATTGTTATATAAGTGCTGTTGTGTTGAATATCAGCATGGTTGTGATATACTAGGCAGAAGCACAAAGGCACCAGGACACTTAATTAAATTACACTGGTGGCCAAAACTATTAGGACAACATACTGTACTGTACGCCATGTATTACAGTTCTCCATGTGCACAAAAAAGATGAAGTCACTAATCAGTTTGCACCCACCTGGCCGAGGAGTCGTGCTAATTGGAATCATGAAGAATCATTAGAATTAGAATTTTAAAATGTGCAAGGGTTTTTAACTGTTAAAAGTTTGCAGTGGTGTCTACATCTGCTCAAAAATGGCTAAAAAGAGGCAATTCTCAAGTGAATTAAGGCAAATTTTGTACAAGCAGGCATTGATTGAGCAAGTGATCCGGGGTCATTTGACTCTATGCCCAGTGGATCCAGCAGGTTTTGAATAAAGAACTTCAAACTAATGTTGATTGTTGTAGAGCAATTTCATTGTATAAAACAACAAATTATTCTTACTATCTTGTTTATCATTATTTTTAAAAATGGAGAATTGTCATCTCAAACATTTAACTTCACTTTTGTCTCAATATTTTTGGACACCACTGTACTGTGCACTTTTAATCTAAAATCACCCATTCTGTATAATGATGTGAATGACAGCATTTTTGTATCTGAATATTTGAACTTCAGCACATTGAATGAATGTTTCTTAGTTTCAGACTTGCTGTGAGCTTAGATAACTTGTTTGAACAAGTATTTCAATTTAATAATTCTTTTAATCCCAATGTGTCTGAAAATGGCCTGCCTAAAACGCAATGTGAGCGACTCTATCTTTAGGTAACATAAATCAGGAACGTTGAGCAGCCTTCTTGGGTTCGAGCTATTTTAGGTTCAAGAAATATTAGGACATTCATGTGATATCATGGCGTGTTTAATTCATGCTGTAAAGTGAGCAGAGGAAACAGGGAAGCAACTCAAGCCTCATTTCCATTGTAATGTATACTTCTTTGGCTTCTAAAAGCGCAATGTGACTTAAATATCACCTTAGCTCACTTGCGAACCTCAAATGTTCCAAATTAAAACATTCTACCTTATTCAGTGCATATTAGCTCTGAAGCAGAACATTTCTAAATATCACAATTTAAAAAGTAACATCTGTTTTGTTTGTTCGGCACAATGTGTGAGGTTATTAAGATCAAAATGATTTAACTTATCTACATTAATGAAGGAGTATGTCTACAGATATATACCAGGGAAAAACCAATGTGTCACAAACCCCTTCAGACCACGGTGCTATTATTGTGACCTCTATCTAATTACTTTGTAATGACCCTAATTACTTTGTCTATTTATAGCCTCTTGGTTCTGAGTGTCTTTGGTTTGTTTTGTGTCAATGTGCTTCAGCGAGCCTTCTTTTGCCAATTTTCTTTTCTAGTTCGAACTGTTCCATGTTTCTGCAGTTTCTGATTATGGATTGCGCTTTCAAGATGCTGTCTCCCTGTTTCTTGACCTCTGCTGAGAAGTACAATGATGTTTTTGCTTTGCCCTTGACAAAATTTGTTGTTGTATAACGTCTGTTTTTTTCCCCCTGAATCTATTTCAACAATGGAATTACAATTTTGTTAAAATCTTAAAAATGCACTTTCACCAAGCAAGTATTTTAATATTTGCATAACCCATCTGCCCTACCATGCATTATTGTTAAGCAATAAACTAATAATTTTAAATCTATATGTCAAACCTTAATGTTTACAATATAGCTTTTTGATAGCTCTAACTATCTCTAAGTGTGTGAGAGACAAAGATTGTGTGTGTGCTTGTTAGAAATGGAGATTTTTAATTTTATCATTTAAGGCACAATCTACCTTTTAAAATATCCCCATATTAATAAGATAACACGAGACAAGCCATGACACACATTAATCACACTGAAGAAATATAAAAAATAACGTTTTAAAAATAGGAGGGGAAATTACACCTGATATTATAAACCCTGCCCTACTTTGCTGCACTGCAAAATTCTATTAATATTGCAGTTGGTCTATTTGTTGTTCTCATCCAACATCAGTGCCTGATCTCACTAATGCTCTTGTGGATGAAGGGACACAAATTCCCACAGTCACACAATAAAATCTAGTGGAAAGCCTTTCCAGGAGAATGGAGGCTATAACACCAAAGGGGAACTAAACTGGAAGAGGGTGTTTAACAAGCCTACATACAGGGGCTAGTCAGAGTCAGAGTCTTCACATGCACTTTATGGCCAAAACATTGTAGAGACCTACTGTAACGAGAAGACTCACATGAGCTTTTTGAATATCCAGTTACAAATTTAACCACCTCCACCCCTTTTAGTGCTACGATAACTGCTATTCTTCTATTTAAAAAAAAAAAAACATCTACATTTACATACAAGTGATAACATAATATCAATATCAACTCGGGAACAGCTACACATGAATAGGATTTTATAGGTCAGTGGTGAGTTTAAGCCTTGCTTGGGTTTCCACACAAAAACGCTGCACGAAACCAAAGGGCGGTGCTCACTTTTATCTGAACTTTGAAGTGATTTTTCAAAGCACCTGTTAAATAAACACCGGCAGCACAGTCTTCAGCAACAGTGTGCATCAACCATGTATGACCCTTTCCTGATACGCAGTCCATTTAAACCACCTTTACGTTTTGCACATTCTTCATTGCAGCCATAATGCGCCTCTTATAAACCAATAGACACACGACAGCGCAACTCTCCTGCATTGCACAATAAGGCCAAAAAGCATCAGGTTTCTATGAAATGTCCCACAAAATATGTTTTACAGTGTGGCCTGCAACTATTAATATAACATATATAATTATATAGCATTTCAATTAGGGCTACCCAATTTTATTTATTTTTTTTAATCTTGATTTTTGCACATATTGCAATTTCGATTTTAAATGCAATATTTAACTATTAAATGTACCATTTTGTATGCAAACATATTTATGTGGGCTACCACCAAATCAATGGACAAATTATTTAATTAATTGGAAGCTTCCAATATTTATTTATTAACTCATAAAAAAAGAAATAATAATAATAATTATTGACAAACTCCAAAATAAACTGTAGCCTTTTGCAATTAAATAATTGCAAAGTACCATATTGGGATTTTTTTTTTATCTGATAAATTTTGCAGCATTCATTTCATTTAACTAATACTATTATCAGTCAGTCATCTTCTATACCGCTTTATCCTTGTATTCAGGGTCGCGGGGACCTGGAGCCTATCCCAGGAAACTTA
>JAQQZT010000016.1:12642578-12657494 GCA_030068275.1 Clarias platycephalus | reverse complement strand
TCGAGCCTGCCCGGGAATCGAACCCGGACCCTGGAGGTGCAAGGCGACAGTGCTAACCACTACACCACCGTGCCGCTAATACTATTATATAATCTAATAATTAAATAACAGATCACTTAAATAAAAAGCTGCTGTGATCATCACTCACTTTGTGACAAGCTTGATGGCAAAAAAAACTATGCCAGTAGTGCATCAAATTTAATTGAATTCTGAAAATGACCACTGATTATGCCAAAAGAGTTGAAAAGAAAAGTTTTGAGTGAGCTCATCAGACCCATATAACATAGTTATAGAGGGAGCGTCAGGTTGCTTCCACCCTTAAAATTTCAAAGACGGCAATAAACAAGAATAAGGTCAAGCAGCAGACAATGGGGACAAAGAAACAACAGACTGACAAGGTGAAAACAAATATCTGCTGAAAGGGAAGACAGCAAACTCATCCGAATGTCACTCAACAATCATAAGATGACATCAAGTGACTTTCAAACACAGTGGCAAACTGAAGCTGGGGTTCGAAACAGGGTCCTACGGGTAGGCTGAAGACATGTAAAGCCAGAAAAAAAAAGAGCGTCATCAATGAGAAGCAAAACTACAAATCCAGCAGATTTGTCTTTGTGAAGGATGCTTCAATCAAGCCATGTACCAGGTTATCCTGAAAGAACTTTCCTTTCTTCCTTACACTCTGACTATGTCCCCCAACTCTGAGGATTCGTTTTTCGAACAAGACAATGCTCTACGCAATACATCCAGGTCAACCAGGGTGTGGATGGAGGACCACCAGATCAAGACTCTGTCATGGCCAGGCCCAATCTCCAGAACTCCACTGAAAACCTCTGGAATGAGATCAAGATAATGATGGATGGTCAGAAACCATCAAACAATGTTGAGATGTCTGAATTTTTGTGCTCGGAGTGGAATGAAGTTACACAACAGCATTGTGAAAGGTTAGTGAAGACACATAAAATCTGTGATTACAAACCACATGGGGGGAACATCTGCCAAAAGCTTTAACACAACAAACCTTATTCTTAACCCCCACTCAATCACCTATAGTAGAAGCCCTCTAAAATCTTGAACCTTACTCTGCAGAGAGTGAAAAAGACTAAAACTAGAAAATAATTCACAAACTGAGAAATAAAGAGTGGTTCCCAGTGCTTGCCTGAGGCAGCCTTACTGCTCCATGCTCACAGTGAGCATTCAGCACGGCTATTCAGCACGGCTGCGCACATTCTGGAGATAAGAAGAATAGACTGTCTCTAAAACATGCAGTGATTAGCCTGTGAAAAACCTGCGAGGCTGATCACTACATGTGAAAAAGCTGTGATCAGCGATCAGTGATCTGCATCGGTATCTGATTCTGATTTGGCTACCGCTCAAAGTAAACTTAACAAATAATTAGCATCTACCACACAGGATTGTTGCCTGCCAGTGTGTGAATAGTTTAGAGCACACAACCTGTACTATTATAGAGAACGGCAACATTTACCACCTCAAATTCAAACATTTATAAATAAAAAAAAAGAAAAATGTTTTTTGCAACTAAATAGATTTTTGCCTTATCTCTAATATGGCAGTACACTTCCATTGTTACCCTGACAAGCCCATCAATCTGGTATCTGGTATAAACGAGGATTAATCAGAAAATCTGACCTTTTTCAATTTTTTGTGGTCCAATCTTTATGCTCCCTAGAAAATGCGTTTTTTTCAAAGATTAGCTTAACTAACAAATGGTTTTCTTATGGCAACTTTCACTATTAAGCATACCTGTCATTTCTACTTTCAATTTTTACATTCAATTTTTGTTTCAGACCACAATTCTTCCATGACGCTTTACAGGGCAGCACTATCCATCCAAGTTTTAACAAAGCATTGAAAGTTCCCAATTCCAGTAAATTTCAGCAAAACAGGATACGTCTTCCGATACGGTTGTTTAAGAAATTAAAAGCTACTCAGTGAATCTGGGTTAAAAGAATTGCTGCCAGATGAAGCATGTTAATTACTGCAGTAATTATTTAATCAAAGTATTTCTTCATGTAAATTAAAGGAGTACGGTTAAGGTTGGGACCACAACACCCAGCACAACACTTCAAGGTCATGTTTACTGTCACCACACCCTACTTAACACACTCTGGCCTCAAGATAATTCCAAAGTAATGTTCAGCACATGTTAGTCTAAACTTGCCAAGTCTTACTCTTACATTGTTATTCTGGTTTTGACCATGTTTTCATTCTCTGTTTTTGTGATTTTTGTGCTGATCTCCTGATTCATTGCTTGACCCTCTTCTTGATTCTGCATGGGTTTGTTTTTTGTCAGTGCGAGATATCTTTAAATACACTAACTGGCATTTGCATCTGTCTCAGCATCTCTATCTTGACACTTGATAATGCCACATTGTTGGTGTAATACAGTCAGAGTCTTAACAGCATATAAGCAAACAAAAGCTGAACATCAGAAGGTATCAAATTTTAACGTCTAAGCTTTCACTTTCAATAAGCTTGTATCTGAATAAGAGCATGTATCTGAAGCATGGGGTTTCTTTTTCCTGCTGTTTGCTACAGTATTTATGCTGTCTCAATCATGTAGCTCTCTGTAGCCCTAGATGTGTTTTTGAATCCTGTTACTATCAGTTATGAACTTTCTGTTAGGAATCAACTACAGTAGGCAGCCTGAATGCAGCAGAGGGTGTGCTGTGCATACGTGTGTGCATGTATGAGTTTTGTCTTGTTTTAGAGACTGATCCAAAAATGCGATGTGGAATACATTTGTGGTATTCATGCTGTGTATTGTATTTGTATTCAGCTTAAATCTCCTACTTGATAGTAACTGTGGACATTGGAGCATGTGAAGCAGAAGTGTTCTTGTTTAACCCTGGTAAGCGAACAAATTTCTAGAACTTTGAATATATCCCCAAGTGTAGTCACCAAGCAATCAAATGTTATGATGAAACTGACTGTCATGAGGACTTCCAAAGCAAAGGACGACCAAGAGCTACCACTGCTGCAGAGGATAAGTTTATTAGAACGACCAGCCTCAGAAATTGCAGATATTTAGCACCTCAAATTAGAGCCTATATAAATGCTTCTCAGAGCTCAAGAGGCAGATATATTTCAACACCCACTGTTCAGAGGACACTGTGTAAGTCAGGCCTTCATGGTCAAACTGCAGAAGAACAACAAACAGAAGTGCCATGCTTGGGGCAAGAAACACCAGGAAAGGACATTAGATCAGTGGAAAACTGTCCTTTGGTCTGATGAGTCCAAATTTGAGATTTTCTAACTGCCATGTCTTTGTTAGACATAGAGAGGGTGAACAGATGGTTCCTGAATGTGTGGTTCCCACTGTGAAGCATGGAGGAGGAGGTGTGATTGTGTGGAGGTGCTTTGCTGAAAACAATGTTGGTGCCGGGCACAATTTATCAACATGGCTACTACAACAGTTTGCAGCAACATGCCATCCCATCTGGTTTGCACTTAGTGGGACCATCATTAATTTTCCCACTGGACAATGACCCTAAACACATCTCTTGGTTGCATAAGAGCTACTTGTCCAAAAAGGAGAGTGCTGAAGTGTTGCATCAGATGACCTGGCCTCCATAATCACCCGATCTAAAGCCAGATGAGTTGGACAGGTGAGAAAAGCAGCTCAACACCTCTATGAATTTTAGTTACATTCCATATGACTACCTCATGAGGCTGACTGAGGGAATGCCAAGAGTGTGCAAAGTTGTCATCAAAGCGATAATCAAATTAGTTGGGAACAAATTCAATTGTTGATTAGTTAATGATGTCATCCTGCTTGATTCTCATGCGACTATGAACGCTCTGCCATGTAGGCATTAGCCTTACTGGAGTGAAGCGAGTAATAGTGTGATGGCAAACACATTTACAGGCATAAATCTCCTAAGTGTGCGAACATTTCACTCTTAACTCGAGCCAAACAGCCATTAGAATCAGAGGGAAAGACTTTGTGCTGGTGGCGGCATGGCCAAGGATGTGAGAGTCAGGTAAGAGGGAGAGGATTTACACCTGAAGAGAATGTGGATAATTAGTGACTGTGTTGCGAGTGAGGTTTTTATTTTTTGGTTCTCCTACATAAACCTTTTTATATGAAATTTAAAAAGACAGATACACAAACACGCAGACACACACATACTCCTTGTTGCTATGAACCTTTTTTAATGTGAAGCAGGAGTGCTAAAACAAATCCACTCCATCTTGTATATATACTGTTTGTTTGCTGTTAGTTTTATTCACTGAGATGTGCTCCCTGGTAATGTCCTAGCAACCGGGAAACTAAAACACTGCAATAATTATAGCTTTGTAGTCTTTTTAAAAATCTGTGGTCCAATTCTATGCCATGCATGTAAAGTGTGTTTTGTTAGGCCTGATTTTGACTTGAAATCACATTTTTCCCCTCTCCAAAACCAATGTTAAATGATGACGTGATATTTATGTGTATAACTTCAGAAGTTGACCACCCAGACGGGTGAAACCAGGATCAAATTGCAAGGCGGATTTCTGAACATTATTACATTCTGATGTATGTCAGCGAGTAAGATCGTAAGTCAGGAGAGTGAAATATTTGACATGCATTTAATACCCATGCAAATTCTTTTGACTTTGTCAGTATTTTACAGTACTTGATTGCCTTGATAAAATTACCAAATAAAATGATAGATACAAGACTAGGAAAGTCAAATTGTGAACAGAAAAAGCTGTACTATTATTATTAAGAATAAATATAAATTTAAATAGTGTTCTTGGGTATACATTTCAGCTCCCTGACACACCAGTTTAATGAAAGACAGATGCACAAATAACTTTTTTTACTGGGAAGATTGATAGAATAGTATGAAGCAACAAAAATATGTTATGAATTAATTCATAGAAATTGTTTTATTTAAACTAATTCTTGACTTAATCCACTGGTTCCCACGCAAACATTTATTTGTGGCGGCCTGCCACTGTATCAACCTTGACCACGGCATATTAATTTTCCTTTTTTATTATTTAAAATGGGTAGAATCTTGATTGCTTGCACAGTCTCTCTCTAACACACAAACACACAGACCCGTTTCTGAATAATAGCCCTGCCCCTCTGCGCACATATCGCCTATGCACGTGAGGGTTGCACGTGTTGACATGAAAAGTGTTTTAGAACAACAGCGACCAGTTTTATGACAGAACTCTGTGTGAAAATAAAGATGGTAGTGGATTTTAAGCAGTCTGGTCAAGAAAGGTATTGCACAGACCCAACTCTAAATTATTAGCATCTAAGGAGCCTAGACAGTGAGGAGAGCTAATCTACAGCTGTGTTGTCAAAGTACCACTTCATGCAAAAGAAGACTAATAGGTTAAAATCTTAACAGCAATGTATAAAAAGAATATTGCACTCACAATCAAGCCCAATGATCTCATGGCCAAGAGGATTCATAGCCATACCAATATTCAGTATAACAGCACTCTTGCTTGCGTGGTATCATTCAAATACCCCAGCTTTTTACAAACTGTAGTTACATTTAATGTTGTGTAACATTCACCATACAAGTCCATCTAAATAATGTGAGTTTATATGCGTGTATATATGTGTGTGCCCTGCAATGGATTGGCACCCCAGGGAATACCCTGCCTCGTGTTCTAAGTCTCCTGAGATAGGCTCCAGGCCCCCTGCGACCTTGTACACAGGATAAAGCAGTATAAACAATGAATGAGTGAGTGAGTGAGTGAGTGAGTGAGCTGGTATCAGTCAATATAGAGCAATTTGTTATAGATGTGTTATAAATGTGTTTAAACTCATGTTGACTTGAAGAATGTCATCTTCCCAGCGGCAACACAATAAAGCTATAATTATTAGGTGAACACATTAATCTTTCTAATCAAACTATGAATTTGATAATGCAAAAAAAAAAAAACATTAGATTTCTTTGGAAAAAGACTTGTATTAACAAGGTATATACTGTATGTATTATTGTGTAACTACAGAGCCTGTATAGTACTATCCCGTCTACAGGGTCGTGGGGGACTGAAGCGTATCCGCACACAAACATTCACACACTACAGGCAATTTGCGAACACCAATTAGCATGTCTTTGGACTGACTGTGGGAGGAGACCCGTTAAGCACTGGGAGAGCATGCAAACTCCTTGCACCTAAGGAAATCAAACTCCAAACCATGGAGCTACAGCACTAGAGCGAACCACTAAAGCATTGTGCTTCCTTAACAAGTCATAACTTTCATAGATAGATAGATAGATAGATAGATAGATAGATAGATAGATAGATAGATACTTTATTGGACCACATCACACTACCCTGTTCTTGATCATTTTTCTATAACAGCATTCCTTACATATTTCATAAAAGTATGCAACTTGCTTCTGAAAACTCCATTCACATACCCTAAGTAGACAAACAGCTGCAGTTCACATTTACAGCATTTGCCAGATGCCCTTATTCAGAGCGACGTACATTTTATCTCATTATACATCTGTTTTCATTCATCAGTTGACGGTTAAGGGTCTTGCAATAGGGCCCAACATTGGCAACTCGGTGGTGCTGGAGTTTGAACCTGAGACCTTCCAATCAGTAGACCAATACCTTAACCACTGAGCTACCTCAGTTACCACAGATATGTTTGCCCCCTTTTAATCTATTTTTATAACTATCAGTACTGCAATACTGCAAAATCATTGCAAAGTCAAGTGAATATCGTGAAGCATGTTGGTAGACTGGCAAAATTTGTGCCGCGTAAAGCACTGCAGTTATTGATAATCTATTGCTTATTCTGGATGCGCAAATAGTCACTAGCAGGATGCACACTGTTTACATGGCCGGGAATGTTATTGCACCAGATTACTGTCTGATTGTAATCTTTATAACGGTATAAACACCTAACGTATATAACTCCATACGATACAATTATACATGCACAAAGCAAACAAGCAAATATTTGCGACACATTATGTACATGCCGCAAAGATGACTAGCCTTCTGCGAGACCAAGACTGTCTCTAACTTAAAGCAGGGGATTTTGGTAACCAGTGACAACACGTTAACAACACGGTTAGCTCGGTTATATAAGCTGGAACATCAGAGAACACAAGGCAACGCTCACCTTCTGCTACAGAAGCCAATTAACCTAATGAGTGAATACTGTGTGTCTGGTGGTCAGTTACATACCGCGTGCCTTTTTAATCAGCTCCGGGTCATAACGCTCGCAATACAGCCGTCCTCGCAGCAGCACGGGCGCAGTTTAAAGCGCGTGACACAATATCCACAATATTTACACCGTGCGTCCACTGGCCATGTTCAAACAGTTACATTTAACAGGTTGTTGGTGGACAGAAATATGCCGTCTGATTGGCCCACCGCGATCACGTGACCACGACCAGGCCGACGGCGTTTCGGCTTTGAAGAATTAAAGGAAAAGGCGCACAGCCCTCGGGAGTGCGAACGGGTCGTCGTTCATTTCAAACTAAGAGGCCTCGGTGCGCTTTGTGTCACACCTCTTGGTAATTACATCGTAAATAACCAATAATATACCAAACAGGAGCAGTTTAGATTTTGTCTGCAATGAGTAAATCTAAATATCTGAGGTTATTTTTGTATTCATTGTGGTCTGCGTTGTGCTGAACGGGCCATTGTGCGAAATGTTCAAGGGGGAAAAAAGGACACCTGGTGTTTTGGTTAGATCGTGCATGGCAGGCCAACCAACCACTACAACTACATTATAATTATTATTATTATTCGTGATCCTAATATTATTTAGTGGGCAACATCCACAGAGAAACCCCCAACCCCTAGGGGCAACTAAGCATCATCTATAATCTAACATATCTCATCGATAATCTAATACATCTAATATATACAGTATACTTTGTGTGTGTGTGTGTGTGTGTGTGTGTGTGTGTAAAATAATCATCTGGTGCACACCTGTATCTCTTAAACAGCAGCATCTCTGGTGTGATATTTCGGTCAGTTTAAAAAATTGTAAATAAAAAAAAGTTTTATCTCGCAAAAAAGGAAATCTGAGACTTCTTATGCAGTGGCTAAGAAGGCATCACCGCGCATTCATAATGCATATACTGTCACCTAGTGGTTAAAATGTGGAGCTACTACCACTACATTCAACACTGTGGTACACACACTTGTGTGGTATCTCGTTCTCGTTACTGTATTTTTCCGCCAATTAGCTAAACTTTCGAACCTTCTATTATATTAGTTAAACACTTTCCAAATATAAGAATAATAGTAATAATAATAAGAAGAAGAAGAAGAAGAAGAAGAAGATAAAAAAAACTTGGTGTAAACGCTAATAATTACAGAAACTAGTAACAATAGTTTTAGTGGTAGTCCTAACACTATTAGTCTGCCTATATGAAGGATCTAGATGTAAATGACTGTGAAGGATCTAGGTGTGAATGAGTGTGCATGCTCTGCTCTGAACCTGCTTCCGTGATCACGTCCTGCCTCGCGTCCAGTGGTCCCGGGATGATGATGATGATGACGACGACGACGATCATGATGATTATTAATAATCATCATGATCGTCCTCCTCATCATTGTCGTCGTCTTCATCATCATGATTATTATTATGATTATGATTATTATTATTAATAATAATCATCATTATCATCGTCCTCCTCATCATTGTCGTCGTCTTCGTCATCATCACCATCATCCCGGGACCACTGGACGCGAGGCAGGACGTGATCACGGAAGCAGGTTCAGAGCAGAGCACCATGCACCCTCATTCAAACCTAGAACCTTCAATAATGATAATTATTAATTATTAAGTATTAATAATTTATTATTATTATTATTATTATTATTATTATTATTATTATTATAATTATTATTATTACTATTATTATTATTATTATTATAGTAGTAGTAGTAGTAGTACTGTGGTAGGAGTAGTAGTAGTGGTGTTGTTGTTGTTGTAGTTGTTAACCTATAGTCATTTTAATAGTTTAAAAAGGTTAAAAGATGTAACGTCATAACATCATAACGTTCCTTTTTACAGAAACCGCTTTTAAAGAACGATTCTTTTTTTTTTGTTATGCAATTTTATTAATTTATAATAGTTTAATAATTATTAATAATTTATTAATAATTGATTAATAACATTAATAATAAAAAAATATTAATAATTTTTAATAAGTAATCCGTTCTCCTACCTCCTCTTTTCTTCTTGTGAGTCTCGTTAGTTTTTTCCTGTCTTTTATCTGTAGGGAGATTCTAAACGCACTGGTTTAACTTTTGGAGAACTTTTGTGTAGTGTTCCTTATGATAGGTTCCATGCTTCCTGCGACCTTGATTAAGCGGTGTAAAGAATTAATGTAGAAAGTGAACTAATTACGAACGCTTTTTTGGCGAATCCATAATTTTTTTTTTTTTTTGTTTGTATTATTATTACATTTGTATGAATAAATGAATGTAGACTGAACAAGGCTATGGATTGTTTCACCCTGTACCTTGGGAATAACATTGTTAGGCCGTTTGACTGAATAGTTCTTCGACAACGCAAACTCATAATCGTATACATGTAGTCGTGCTGTGAGCTGGGAATGCTCCTCATGAAGAAACATATTTGTCTTTTGTCAATTACCATGAAATAATATTTACAAACACCAATGTCTTCCTAGCGTTGAGAGCTTTTACCCCATCCTTGACACTGAGTCACTCGACCACACAGTTGTTTGATTCTATGGCAGAACTATTACTGCATGGCTTACAACATGCAGTTGTGCCAAAAATACTGGTTCACTGAGTACATTGTACATTGAGTATTGGCAGGTTTGCACTGGAATACTAAAGCTGAATTCGATGGGCATACTATTATAATATAATTAGTTTATCTTAAATAGAAACATCAATCGATCCTGTTATATCCTTTTGCTGAGACAGTGCTGCTAAAAACGTCATCCTTTGAAAGCACTGATCCCCCTCTTTGTGGGCGAGGGTGTCATCAGGCTTTAAAGAAGGAGGGGCCATGTGTGACACGACCTCCATAAGCGTGTGTGTTCTGGACTCAAAACTTCCCTGGCGAAGGTAAGACACTGCACTATTCTATGGTGAAAGGATCAAACTTCTAGTTTCAGCGGTGAGGACTCGAGCATATTTTAGACATCCACAGAGGCAAATGACGACATTACTGTGTTCATGAACGCGGAGATCGGATATCATTCTTTTTGCGCATTTAAATAAACTCCCTTTACCTCGTCCAGGATGGCTGCAGTTAACCGGAAGAGCAGGATGGATGTTTCTTCTTGTGCGCCACGGGCAGATATGTGAATTTTATGCACCTCTTCGATGCGATTTTTTACGCACCATCGAAACATAGGGACTCGAAGCACGGAAAAAGCTTGTCGCGTCCAGCAAGGCGTAGTAACGATGCAGCATCCTCTGGAGATCGGGGCTCACTATTACCCTGCTGAGGCACAGCAGGACCACAGGTCTCACCGTTACAGAAGCTTTATGATCGAGGAGATCCTCACTGAGCATCCGGACCACAAGGCCTCCCCTCCTGCAGGAGATTTCCTCAAATTCGGAGTACATGCTCTTTTGTCGGCACGACCGTATCCAAATCACTTAGGTAAGTATCCGTATTTTTATCCAGGACGTGCATAAAGATTACATTATGCAATTATTGCAACCCAGTTTAGAAAATGATTCCTTATCTCATGCCATTAATTTTACGAAAGAACTAGATTATTGCAGATTAATAAATGCATGTGCACATTTTATATTAAGGCTATTATGCGTGAGATCAGTTGCAGCAAAAATATATATATATATTTACAGCATATTTCACTTATAAAAACCCATGTTAATATCAAACTTAAGTTGCATGACAAAAAGCATAGCAGCATATAACAACAATATAGCAGCATATAACAACAATAATAATAATAATAATAATAATAATAATAATAATAATAATAATAATAGTAATAAACATTTACAACATTGGATACCTTAACTTGTTTATATTTTATGTACTGTTGTGTGAGAGCATAGTAGGAATATAATAAGACGCAAAAGCGTCCAAACGTGTGGACTCTGTAAACAGTAAGTATTAAAGCTTTAAATTAGGGATTTATTTGGAACAGTCCAGTTAGAATTTCTAAATGTATGTTTCTGCTTCCGTCAGTTAGTAACTCTGCGGTAACGCAGTACCCGCTACTGATGTTAGACCAATTATAAAAACAAACACCCAAATTATTATTATTATTATTATTATTATTATTATTATTATTCCAGCATAGCTCTTGTGTTACGGAGTTGTATCTGTTAGCCGTCTTATTTTTACGCTTCAAAGTAGAAGACAGATAAAAGGGGCCTGTTGAAATTCTCAGTGTCAGTATTATTTAGTCACAGCATTAGAATCTGTTAGATTATAAATATTGTCCCAGTTTAGCTCATCCGTTTCCTGCTTCACAAAAAAAAAAAAAAAAACAGAAATACAAATCCACGTTGTACACTTTTGGACTTTTGGAAAGCTTATTTGAAAAGGCTTGCATTGGCATAATGGTAAATGCATGGACATTTTTTAAATGTATAAGTTTGGTTGTGGGGTTTTTTAGTAGTTCCTCTTGCCAGTGTAACTCTTATGGAATATAAATAATTAACTGTATGCGTTTCCTGTACTCAGACTATTAATGGATTAAGGCATATCTTAATAAGCGGGAGAAAACACATTACGTTATGATTATTTTGCCAATTGTGAGCAATCTTGTCCTGATAGTCACCTCGTGTTTTTTTTATCCCTCAGTCCTGAAGGCAGATCAGAGCGGCCTGCTGAAGTTCCCCGTGTCCCCGCTGTCATGTTCTCTCGGGCCGCCGCTCGGCTCTGCGCTGCTCCCGGGGCCTCCGGGGCTCGCTGTGGGCTCGCCATCGCACCATCTCCCGCTCGACCTACACCTGCGCGGGAAACTCGAACCAGGAGCCGAGGCGCTCAGCAAGACCAAAAAAGGCAGAAGGAGCAGAACCGTGTTCACTGAGCTTCAACTCATGGGTCTGGAGAAAAGATTCGAGAAACAGAAATACCTCTCGACCCCGGACAGGTTAGGCCAAAAGAAGTCACTCAGATTTGTTTTATAATACTTTACGTATTTTGGGAGTCTTTACGTTATATTTGATAATGACAGTCCTCACAATCACTATATAAACCAACCCCTACAACTCTAACTCTGTAATAGTTTTACAAGTAAAAAAAAAATTTCATGATTAATCACATCAGTATATTTTTAATCTAACAGTTGTTGCTTTCTTTCTTACAGAATAGACCTGGCTGAGTCTCTAGGCCTTAGTCAGCTGCAGGTCAAAACGTGGTATCAAAACAGAAGAATGAAATGGAAAAAAATTGTAAGTGTCGCTTTTTTATAATTTATACACGGTCATACGTTACTAAGCGCATGCCGTGTAGAAACATATGTTGTTATATTATTATTATTATTATTATTATTATTATTATTAGTGTTTGTTCTTTATTATGAAGGTATTGCAGGGAGGAGGGCTGGAGTCTCCCACCAAACCCAAAGGGCGCCCAAAAAAGAACTCCATACCTTCCGGTGAGCAGCTTTCTGAGCAGGAGCGAGAGAGGACGCGGGAGACCGAGAGCGCATCTTCAGCATCATCAACGTCGTCATCCTCTTCATCGTGTTCAGGCCAGTCTGAACCCAGTCAAGAGGAATAAACGTGCCACTCTCCGGCCATGTGAATTCAACTAAACGCTTTAAGGATGTTTCTCATGGATTGTTTCTTGTCGAAATCGACGTTTTGGCACTTAAAAACTGATCCAGACAAGTGGACCGATATGACGTTTAAATTTTGCTAAAAAAAAAAAAAAAAAAAAAAGAAAGAAAAAGAAAAGAAAAAAAAGAAAAGAAAAGAAATAACACGGACTGCTGCTTATTCTTGTTTTTTTCTCTTTATGAAAAATCCAGAGCAGAGTTGAGCAGAAATGGGTCTCATCTTTTTTTTTTTTTTTTTTTTAACACTTTACATTGGAGAAGTCGCTTCGCAGGGACACTTTCTCTGCAATTCTTGTGCTCCGTGGTTTAACTATGTATGAATAATATGATTTTAAAAAATATTAAATGATCTTTTTACTTGGACGGAGGATTAGGTTGATTATTTAATGAATAAGGAACGAATTGACTTAGTAGACTTGCGTGAATTTGTCTGATGCACAATATGGGTCGGTTTCGAATATATACAGTTACACTGCAGTACATTGTAGTATTAAATAAATATTTTATAAGTACATAGTAAACATGTTGATCTAAAATCGATGTGACGTACTTCTGATATTCATTCTGGATATACGTCCTGGGCACATCTTAATTGGCACTGAAGTGATTAATTTAGTTGTTGCGATGCCGCACGTTTGGCCCGAAAGTATTTACATGTAGACTTCTAATGAAAAACAGAGTTACGGACACTTGGGCAGACAGCTGGATTTGTGTCGGGTGATGAAATTGAGGATGGCACTGGAGATGCAGACTCCACTGTTCTCCTTATTCTACTGTAAGCTGTTTATGAGTGTGCAATAATTGAAATTGCGTTTACGTATCACGCATCACGTCCAGAAAGAAAATGCACACGCTCTGTAATTTGCTAGAGTATTGTTTATCGCCCAAGTTTAAACGCTGCCTCTGGGTTTGAAATGTTTACGCACAGCATTTTCATTTAGGCTGCGTTATTTCCTTTTTAAAGAATTGGCGACATGTGGAAATAATTGCGTTCGGGCTCTGTGGTAGACCAACATGAAGTTTTATAAACACTAAGCGTTCGATATTGTTCAGTTTAAACGTTCCTGTCGAAGATAATGGAGCAAGGAGCTGTAGCCAAGTTTATTTTTATTTTTATCCTCTTCCTACGCGCATATGCGTGCCTCAAGGATTATGGTGTAACATAAAAATGTGTTATCGGTCCACGTATACAGGGCTTACGCAGTTTACTGTGGCGGACTTTCTCAATGCGATTTCTCACCTGATTTCGATTTACAGTAAAAGTTCATTTAATTTACACAAATTCAATTAAGCATTTTCCTGCACTTGCATAACACACGGTGTTGATCGTTTTATTATGTGACATTTCTGCAACAAAAATTATCATTTGAATGGCTCTTGGTCTATAATGTAGCCTAAATATAAATGTATTTAAGTTTCTGTGGTTATAGAATAGCATTAGTCTTATGTTAAATATTGCATATCTGGTTAACAATTTGCGGATTTTTTTAAAACACAAAAATACAACTAATTCAATGGCAATGATTGTATACAAAACTGCCATTACATTACAAATTGTGCAATGGGAAAGAGAAGTGGAAATTTTAGACTAACATTACATCATTATAACAAAAGTATTTTTTTAAAGTCATTTGAAAACTAGTTATTTGAAGAAAAGTTGGCGTACAAGAGAAGAGCTTGTGTAGGTGATGAATGCTGAGGCTATTACACTGTTCGTTTTAAATAATCCATCTGTTGCAAAGTGCACAGTTTGCATGAAACATCATAAAATATTTCACCAAGAGCAGTTATGCTCATAAAGCTTAGCTATATGGAAAGAAGATTATGAAGAAGAAACAGGAGGAGGAGAAGGAGAAGGAGGAGGGGCAGGAGGAGGAGATAAAGAAGAAGCACTGAAAAATAGGTAAGCTTGTAAATTATGTTATGAAGGGCATTTACAGGCTTTGAATTTTGACAAAGCAAATTCTAATAAAACTAGATAAAGTACAATGTATTTACTTAATATTTTGGATATTTTTTTAAAATCATAGATTGTGTTCGCCTACAGTCTGTAACAAGTCTTGAACAAATGAAAGAGAAATTATGATAGTGTGTGTGTGTGTGTGTGTGTGTGTGTGTGTGTGTGTGTGTGTGTGTGTGTGTGTGTGTGTGTGTGTGT
>JAQQZT010000016.1:12625477-12640817 GCA_030068275.1 Clarias platycephalus | reverse complement strand
CATACTGTACATACATACATACATACATACATACATACATACATACATACATACATACATACATACATACATACATAGCCTACATACGACTCACATAAGACTTACATATATTGGTCCATAAATAAAACTCTTTCGTACCTGTTAGATGTCCTTATGAGAAGTCATGGTTACACAGTTATGATCCACTTTTACAGTTTACTGGTCAAGTATCCGCGCAAATATGCAATCACTAATTTACAGTGAACAGATTGTGTGCAGTGTTCATTCAGGGATGTTGTTAATTTGAGGCTATGAAAGCTCCCAGTCCACAGCAGTGAGCTCTTGCTGATAGCTACGTTAAATAGCAGACGGGGAGCTTTAAGAGTTTATAGGGCATGCCGTGGTCCTTTCAGCTAAAGTGTTTGTTCTTGAAGACACTTAATACCCTGAGTGCACAATAACCGCGGTATGAGATCTCCGAAATAACACCAGTTCATTTGCTTTTTTCATCCCTCTCTATTAGCGCGCCTCTGCTAATGGCACATTACATTTTTGTAGTTCTTCCAGCGTCAATAACGCAGATCCCTCCTGTACAAAAGAGATGGGTTTACAGCACAGGTGGTGAGATTTATTTTCTCAACTATTTCAGTAAAGAGCTTGCAGAAAATCAACGAACACGTTGCCTTATCTACTGAATGAGGGATAGTAGACAAATGGAGCGATTTAACGCAAACGCGCAAATAATAAGCCCGGAGACGAGAAAACAATGCTCGAGGTTCCATTAAGTATCAACTCTAGATTTGAGTCACAGCAGTGAAAAAAAAATGCAATTCAATTTTGTGCTGTGCATGTGAATTTTTATAGACGGCGTTAACTATTTTAGCATTGTGCAGTAAAGTTGACACATGGACACACTGGCAGTGCACTTTTCCTTGGTGGTCTTTTGCAGCAGTCACGGGAGGGTTGAAGGTGTGTGGGGGGTGGAGAAGGGGGCTACCATGAACATCTGCTCTCTTCACTATACCTTCCGATGTCTCAGTGAAACGCCTGAACCATCAGTCAGTGCTCAGCCGTGAACGTGATCATTATGCAGATTAAAGACAGGTGCAGCTATACTTCCCCGTGGAAGGCGAAGGCCATGACAGATTCTATGTTGCAATCATAAGCTACTGACGAAGCCTGCGACCCTGAGAAAATAATATCCTAGCCTCGTTAGTTTTGAATACGAATTGATGACTGATACAATTCACAAAGGTGATATTATGCTGGCAACCAACATGCATCCCCCAAACCAAGCAAACGTTTTATAGTTCCAAACGTTCTAAAACACTTAGGGGACCCTCAAACCCACACACACACAGACACACACACTTTTTTCCCTCTTACTTAATATACAGGGGTGATCAATAAAATCTGGGACAAATGAAGTGTTTCTAGGTCGCCCTTTTCACGCCACATTAAGTTGTTCCCTTATAATGGCACAAGACGAATAAGTTGGATGTTTTGCTTTTTTCTATCAGTTTTGTTTTCCACAAGGTGGGTAAAATTTAAAAGAGGTATGTGAGAGATGTGAGGGATTTGGTGTTGCGCAGTCGTTGTTTTATTACATTAGTCCAACTCCTAATAATGACTTTTATACGAATTATGTAGTGCGAACATTTTCTTTTCCACCCTTTTCTTTAACGAGTTGAATTAATTCTTTACCATTTCTCATTCATGTTCTGTGTTTGCGGGAATCAAGAAGGGCGGTCGTTAAATTGAGCTCGACTTTCGGGAGGCCTCAGTCGTAGCGTCCGTCCAGCCATACACACACTGGAGGCAACTGGACACGATTAAAGGAGCTCTGATTAATATAACGAATGTGCCAAAACTGCACATGCGGCGTATGATCCCAATTAGACTGAAACCCAACTCGGCCAAAGCGCTGCTCCACATTCATCCGGCCATGCGTTCCCTTTTTGTTTTCGTTGGACTGTCGTTGACAACACTCTTTTTAGTTACTGGGTTCAAAAATAAATTACAAGTGATAATGTCAAACGTATGGCACGCGTATTAAGAAAAAAAAAGGATGCTGCAGCTATTACGGTCTCATGCCGTGCACATGATTTCCAAATAGAAATTCTATTTATTAAGAAGCATATTAAATGATGACAATAAGACCTTTTTTTAAATCAATTTTACTCAATTTAACACTGGTTCTACACCATATAGCTTAGTGGAAAAGAAACTTGTCTGACCTGAGCAACTTGGTGACACTTTTATGAGGCGCAGGGTTTAACTCACAGTCTCATACCTACACTATTAAATAAGCCCGTTCTCACTCCCAAGGCATCACATACCGCAGCACTGGAGGCGCCTTTAGCTGCAATGCACGCAGGCAGAAGGGCGGGTTTGCTTACACTATTAAAACGCTTGTTGAGTTCATCAATGAAATCCATTGGCTTTGCAAATTATCCTCATGCTTCCAAAGATGGAATAAATGATTAAAGCAAGTCCATAAATAATAAGAACACGTTCGCGCTTTTTTTTATTCGCGTTATTTAATTCTAGTCTTATCTGCATAGTTGAGGTATATAATATAATAGTTATTTTATTTATGATTTTTTATCACTATATTACTTGGAAACTGGCTGATCTGTACCGCGTTAACGTTTTACGGCTCATTCAAACTGTCACTTTATGAAATTGCTAGCACGTAAAAAGGCAAACCCTGCAATAGGAACTTCTGTTTTACATGTTTGTTATGGCGAGGGGAATTGTTGATATTCTGAATTCCCTCACTTAAAAAGCAATAACATGGCTAAAATGACTTGTTTTGTATGGATACACTTCATGCTCACTGATTAAACCTTTATTGAAATACAAAATCAAACCTTTGTAATAAAGGCACTTTCAGTTAATACCCACTGTCAATATCATTAAATCATATTAAAGAACTGTCAACGTGTGAAGATGTGTCGTTACACTGCATCAATTATGTATCTGATATAACTAAACCTATACAATGTTTTAAAACAAACGCTTTCAAAGCCCACAACTTTAAAGATTTTGATACGCCGTTATCGTATCACGTGACTTGCACGTTTGATTGTCAGAGAAGATGACGTGCTTACTCAATACATGAACAGTGTAAATTGGGATCAGGTAGTTTGGGAGCTTTCAATCCCAAAAAAATGTTTTTGAGGGTTGTATTTTGTTTTGTGTGTGTGTGAATTTTGGTACAATGGCGGTTTTGGAAATTCTACTTAATTTGACTTGATTTAAAAACACTAAATCAAACAAATGAATAAAATAAATAACATTTATTTATTTATTTATTTATGTGCCTTAATATGTATCTTATTAATTAATCATAGAAATAATAAAGCACAAAAATAAGTACAAATAAATTAATTAACAAACCTTTTAAAACTTTCTAATGTAAATTATATAATTCTGTAGGAGTCCGGTGAAGCTGGTACTAGTAATTAAAAAACTATTTTTTTAATCTGCCAACATCATAACTCTCGAAAAAAAAAGGAGGGGGTAATGAACATAATAAGCATAATGAACATACTGTATTATGACCCTATGCAGATTTATAGCACTAAATAAACACACGAACAGAAAATAGCGAAAGTGTTGCTCCCTGCTTTGTTTTAATACACTTTTTTTTTCGTTTTACCTTTGAAGCAACAATGTCTTTTCGCAAAGCCAGTACATGCGTTTGTTTTTCTGCATTGAAAGAATTGAATCAACTGGCCTTTCACTGTCAACAGGATTACGGAGCGCGTCCGTGTGAAGCCACAGGCGCCCTCCTGCGCGCGTGCAGTGACGCTAAAGACCTCTTTATGTCCACACTTCAACATCTGAGGCGTTGGGATTAAGGACCGGTTTACACCTATAAACTGCTGGGTTCATTTATGGTCATTTGAGTGAATTTGAGCGATCATAGAACTTCTGTGAGGTTGTGTTCCGACCTCATGTGTGGACCGTCCTGTCGATCCACACAATCCAAGCCAAGGTAAGGGATCTCCCCAAAGCAGGGTTTAAAACAAACATTATTTTTAGGTGTACGAACAATTAAACATTGTATTTTTTACGGGCAGTCATAAAAGTACTGAAAAGTGTGAACAGAATTTTAAAATGATAGTAAAAGTTATGTTCCTATTTTCCAAATAGGAAAGCCATAGTGATACTATTCAGATCAAACAAAATAGGATAGAATGTTAATCATTTGTTGGAAACATTAAAAACTTGCAATGCACTTTACTGATCATCTATAAAGAGGTCATTTTTAAATGTCGGCTTATAAGTGCCTCTAAGGTCTTGTCCTAAAGTGCAACAGATGGCTTCTCCAAAGCATAGAAACTAATGGAGGAAAGGCATTAGAGCACATAAACAGGAGCATCATTCCAGCTGTTAGGCAGTCAATGTGTTGTTCCTATTTTAGGCCTAACCTCCAGGGATGCCTGATTGGATTGGCTGTTTTTCCAGCTCAATCACAGTTAAAAACTCTGGACAGTTCAATATAAACCAGCCCGATCTGCCCTTTGTATAATATATATAATAAATGATCTATCATGCCAAAGATTTTTCCATTGTGATTAAAATAAGCGAATGGAGTGGGAACCACCAGTTCTGGCAGCACTGCAAGTCAACTCCCGTCATCTCATTTATCCTATTCCTATCTCACACAGTTTGTAGGACATGCAAAAAAGGCAGATGTCATGAGAAATCTAATCTTAGAGCACAGACTAGAGGGTTTCATCTTCTTACCGTGGTATTGGTGAAAATAAGTGGAATGAATAAATAAAAGCAAGTTATTGGTTTTTATTATTGACTGTGTGTGTGTGTGTGTGTGTGTGTGTGTGTGTGTGTGTGTGTGTGTGTGTTTTCCCACAGAGCAATTTGCTCAAATAAACCAGTGATTCCCAACCCTAGTCCTGGTGGACCCCCTGCCCTGCACATTCCCTGCTCTACCACACCCAAGGTCAATTCAGCAAAGTTTGTTAATTAGCTAATTAGTTAAACTAGGTCAACTGGGAGCTGAGAAAACACTAAAATGTGCAGAGCAGGGAGTCCTCCAGGACCAGGGTAGGGAACCACTGCACTAAACATCTGACATCCTTCTTTCCTTTAAAACAACCGTGTAAAACCTTCTAAAGAAAGGGCCAGTGTGTGTGTGTGTGTGTGTGTGTGTGCAGGTTCTCATTTCAACCAAGTAGAAGCCACACCTGATAAGCTATTAAAAGCCAAAAACAACGAATTAAACAAGTGACATCAGGTGTGGCTTTTGTTTTGTCGGAATGAAAACCTGCACATACTGGTGATTTCTGGATGACACCTATACTTTAAAACAACAGCTCAGTCAATTTCAGAAGATCATGTGGAACGATTCTACTTGAATCCTTATTTACAAATTTAAACCATACTCATGGTGTACAAAGCGTTTCCCTTTTTATCCCTTCCTATTTTAGGCATATAAAGTAAATAAATATTCCTTAAATATTCCTTAAACTTTGACCAGGTTAAATGACAGTTGGCTTATTTCCTTTTTAGAAGCACATGTTTATGTTTTACAGTCTGCAAAAATTATTTTCCGAGCAATGTTAGATAAATGTACACGGAAATGCATTATCATAATATCATTCAACATCTGTGATAAGAGCTGATGAAGTACAAAAATGACTTTGCTGCTTTGGGATTTTGCTGACTTCATTCTTTCAAACCACACATTACACACATTATTGGAAGAATGTCTTTGGTAATGAACTTGAAGATATCCTGTACACATTCAATCCACTTTCATATATTATATCTAAATCACAAGTTTACTCCAATTTTACCTCTAACCACAAATGTGCATATCATGCTTGCATCTATCCCTAAAGTTTCCCCTGTTATTCTCATTGATCTTTGCTCATCATTATTATTTTACTATTTGTTATGCATTTGCTTTTGACACTAAAAATGAATTGTAGTAAATGTAAACAGAATTATGGATTTCTGCCACAGCAAAAACATTGTGACTAAAAGGAATTGTGACTGTAAAGAAAATCTCCAACGTGAAAAACATAAAATGTGTTTATACACTCCCCAGGAGTCAAATTATTGGCTTGCATTAAGTAAAGACAACATTAACCTAATTGAAACTGGGTTAACAAGTTTCCAAATGTATTACTAAAACCTAGAAGGCTAGTGATGAACTGGTCCACTTCACATGAGAAATGTAAACAAAAATAAACAATGCAGCATTTCTTCACTAAATTGAGTTATGCTGTACAGTATGTACAAGTCTGTGCTTTAGATAACTTAACATGCTCTCTCACTCTTGCTCACTAATTTTCTCTACTGCTATTACTGAACACGATAGACAGGGGACACCCAGGATGGGGTGTCAATCCATCGCAGGGCACAATCACGCACACACTCACTCATGTCTTATGGTATTAGCCTAATTAACCTAATCTTCATGAGTACCTGAAGGAAACCCACCCAGCACTGGGAAAACCTGAAAACTCCATGCACACACAGACACGCACACAAACTAGAGGCATGAATTGAAACCTTAACCCGGAACATTTGAGGACACAGTGCTACCCTATTTAACATACTGTACAGATATATTAAATTATTAATTCTGTAATACTGACTATAATTGCTGTTCAAAGAGGAAGATATATATCACTTATTGCAGTTCTGTCTATGTTGCTAACAAAATACAATATTAACATGGAAGTGTCCATGTTTTTATACACTTTCTTTGTTGAATGTGATATGGTAAAATGACATTGTTTGTTACAAGGTAAGTCAAATATATAAATACCACTATGAGCCACTTAGGAAACGGTTAGCCAAAGTGTAACCTAAGTTAAAGTCAACTCAGAATTACATAGCAATTTGTGTTTGCACAACTGTAGGTCACATATTGATAATAAGTATTTGTATACAAGCCATTTAAGATGGGGAGAAGTGGAGAAAATATAAATGAGGGCAGTGGCGGATCAAACAGTTAAGGCTCCGGGTTACTGATCGGCAGGTTGGGGGTACAAGCCCCATCACCAAGCTGGCTCTGTTGAGGTCTTGAGCAAGGATCTTAACCCTGTCAACTCCAGGGGTGCTACATCCTGACTGACCCTGCGCTCTGACCCCAGTTTCCAAACTGGGATATGAATAACAATAATTTCACTATGCTGTAAAGGACATGTTACAAATATTTTAATCTTAGTCAATGAAACTAAAGATGGAATAATAATGTAAAAAATTTAAATAACAGAAGCATTTACAATACCAATGAAAATTAGAAAAATATATAATGTGGTAGTTTAAATTGGTGTATTTGCCTGGAGTGTGTGATAAACTCTGTGTATGTGTGCGTGTGTGTGCACGAATGAGTGAGTGAGAGAGTAAATTTAAAAGTTTAATTTTAGCAAGTTGTCCTATAGAGTTTCGACTGTGAAACAAAAGCAAACCTAAAGACATGTATAATTTTACTTCCTTTTATAAAAAAAAAAAAAAAAATCATTTCAGTGTTGCATTTTGCAACTTACACAGTGTTATGGAATAATAATTCATCAATAAGCGCTGTTGTACTTAATACACACCAAATGGTTATATACTTTGTGGTCAAGTAAATAAAAGTTCAAAGAAATAAAAATAATTTATCAGGACATTTATATTGTCAGTTATAGGTATTTTTAAACAATTCCCACAACTAGCCTTTATAGTCCAGCTCAGTGTGGGTGAATGACAATGAAATTTATTTGCTCTGTATGCAATGTGGCGCAATTCCTCATCCCCATGCCACCACTTCTCAAACTGTTCAGTTTATACCCTCAGCAACATCAGCCCTGATTTATTGCTCTAGCCTGGATCGCATTCTCCTTTAGCCCAGTGCCGTTAGTGGTTCTCAAAACCACATAAACATTATCCAGTAAGAAATAGTAATAAAGCAAAGAGTTTTTTTCATGCTTTATTCTAAATAAAATACATGGGATCGTGGCAGTCTGTTGAGACAGCAGGATCATTATGATGCCGTGGGTTAAGCTTATGACTCTGCGGCTTCGCTTAACAGAATTCCAGTTGTTAGAGGTTGAGCAGCGAAATAATGCACTATTGTTTCTGTCTCTGCACTGTTTGTTTGCAAAGATGCAATCTCACATCCTGGAATGACTTCAAAACTTCCGCACATTTTTATGTAGTCAATGCTCAGACTGTAATGGTCTGGAAAATAGCAGTAAATGTATTTTTATTCTATAACCCATCTGGTATTCCCAGTGTTTTGCATTATTTTAGAGCTTGATTGATCAGTGTTTTTTTTAATGCTCCATGTCTGACACTACATCATTGCCAGTGAAGCTCAGTCACGTAATAGTAACAAAAACAAAAAATATCCCCAAAATTGCAGGATTAAAACTGCAAGTTTCCTTTAGCAGCAGAAAGACCTTCTCAGTTAGCATCCAGATGTGCCACATATGGAGCAAATACAACAGGGAAATTGCGTCATCAAATTCAATGAACTTGACTCATCAGGGAAAATAAGGTTCTTAACTACAAATGCAGTGATCTAGTGACATGGGAGGAAAAATATCCACCCACAGTTGTGATCAGCACAAAAGCACTTATCATTCAGCATTACTTATTCACGTTTAAAAGCTGCCTTAAAGCACATGAAACGTGACTCGTTATCTAATCAAATTTGACACATTGCAATAAAGTCAGTAAGTTTGCCAGATATTGTCCCTGTTAATGTTTGTTTCTGTAAACAGCTTGAGCATTTAACTACGATTACACAGTTATTAACAAAATCTAATCTTGAATTGTCTGATTACATTATCATGCACACTTTCACCCAGACACAAACATGTACTATAGTATTATAAGCATTGCATCATACAGCCATATGAAACCAGGTTGAGTGATTGAAGTAGTCACTGTGTGCATTAGAGTGATCACAAGAGTTTATCTGATACCACAAATGCAGGCAGCAAGAACTGGTTTTCATCTATAACCACATGTTTTGCATCACCTGCTGAAGGCCTTTGGCTAACCACAACCTGCTAAAGGGGTACTTAACTGACCCCAATCAGTGAGCATCTTAATACCTGCCAGAAAAGAAGTCTCATTCAATTAATGAGATTACATATTGTACTATTAAATTGAGTTTTGAAGTGATTTCCATGTTTTAGGAGATGAATGAAAAAATAAGGTTTAATCTGAGAAAAATATCAAACTTCCATTAAAATGCAAGCCAAAAAGGGAATATTATTGCTCGGTCAGAAAAAATAATTAAAAGCCAACCAAGTCCATAGTGCCTCATTCAGGTATTGCCATTCATTCCAGGATCACTAATTGAGCATTAATGTGCCAAAATAAGCTAAAAGTAATAACGTCACATTTTCCAAAAGCATCATTAAAAAGCATGTCTCCAGAATAGCCGAGAAAAGTTGGCAAGAGATTTATGGCATGTTAACACATTTGACGACAGTGCAGGACACACCAAAGCATCGCTGCTAAAGCGCGAGAGCATGTGCATTAAGAAGCTGACTCTCTTAAACAAGCTGATCAAAATATTAATGGTACGTGTAAACACAGGCCCTTTATCTGACAGCAATTTACATTACAAGGGCCTTCATCCAAGAGTGAAGCCAGGGCTTTCCTCATTAGCTGCAGCCTTTACCTCACACTTTGTCGCCGTGCACACAGGTGGATGCACTGCTCTGAGCCACTATTGTGTTTATGTTAGCTTTTCATAAGCCCTGCTTGAAATTTGTCAAACTGCATCATTGTTTAACTATGTGCCAGTCAAATGCATGAGTGCCAGATGGGGGTCTTTCCCTCCTAACCTTTTACTCCGCAGAAGAGACATGCACATTTTCGCAGCATAGTCACAAACAAGGGAAACCTCAACTTTCATATTCACACTCTCTTCACCTCCTCTTTCCCCAAGGCCACATCGCAAGCATGAAACAAACCATTTCCATCTGCCTGCTAGATGCCAATATATGTTTTAAATGTGTTAAGGAGTTAACTGAAGTGCTATAGAACCTAAAACCTCAACCTGAAAGGCAATGGAAAAGTGAGCTACATTTGTCTGTCATTTGAAAAAGAAGTGTACCGATCACAGCCTAAGATCCAGAAGGTCCCAAGGCTGGAAATAAATGTCAGGGAAAAAAAAATTTTAACTTGAAAAAGAGGACTAAGTGGTATTTAAAATAAAAAATTTTAAAAATCTCAAAATATGTACTGTTAAATCTGCACCTGGTATGGAGGAGGCATTTTACCAGATGTTTGCCAAGAGTAGGAGTCAAGAATGTGTTGATATGTTTAAGACAGTCTACCAAAGATTAAGGAGCCTAAATAGCAATTGCAGATCTTTGTTTTGACATGCTGAAAAAAGCCCCAGAAATAATATTTACAGCAGACAAGTATCTTTTTGCTAGACAGTGAATGGGTTCCGTAAGTGATCTGCATCAATTTCCTCGACTAATGCTTGAATCTTATTTTCAACAGGGCTTTCACCATCAGATGTTACAAATGAGCTTTTTGCCCATCCATTTTCCAGCCTGCGTTGGCTGTGGATTGTCTGGGGCTGTATCCTGAGCTAGGGTCCATCTGGCCCTATCAGCTTCCCTGCCCCGAATCTAAACAGGCTGATGTTCTGCAGGTGTGGGCCGCGTCTGCTTGCACCTTTGGAAAACACCAGGATCAAGCACAACTTCCCTTGCAGCTTATAAATTCACACGCAGTTCAAGGTCTCCCACCAACAACACAAATCGATAACATCTAACAACAATAACTTAAGAAGCTTTACTGATGACCCAGTTGGGTCATAAAATGAGGTTGTAGATGGAAGATTAATCACTGCCCTTATGTGGTGCAAAGTAGATTATGTTTTAAAACATGTTTTTATTATTTAAAAAAAAAAAAAAAAAAGAAGTGTACCATTAAAAAAAAAAAAAAAGAAGAAGAGATATTACAGAAAAGTTTAATGAATTTACAGTCACACACTTGGATTTTTTTTTCTTCTTTTTGTTAGGCTGTACTTCTCAAGTGAGGGTAAGCCACTATACAAATGGACAGCTTTTCTAGGTATCTGCTTTTTCACTGTTTTTCATAAGTAAGTCGCGCTTTCCCTTGTGATGCTTGTATAGGAATAATAGCCTTGGCCAAGCACCCAACAGTGGCAACACGATGCCACTTGAATCCCTGAGAGCCTCAAATACTTGGGCCACAACTGCCCCAATACTTATGTCGACCTGCTATTATAAGATAACCTATATTGACACTCCTATAAAGTTTATGTCAGATGTATAAAGTTTTGTACCTACATTCATTCATTTGCCAGCCACTTTTATCCAAACTAAGTCACAATTAATGCTGAGGAGTATACAGTTAGTTAAGGACCTTTTTTAAGATCCTAAAAGCCCAACAGTTTCAACTTGGCACTTCTGGGATTCAAACTCACAACCTTGCAGTCAGAAGAACTGGGTTCTAATCAACTGAGCCACCCAGGTTGAGAGTAAGCAAACAAGACAGCTGAACAGCCATTATATGCGATAACATTGTAATGTAACCACAGAGCAGGACTTATTATAAATAAGCCGATATGTACTAATGGAGGTTCCTATTTACTTTACTTTTTAGGTTATTATATGAATTACAAAGACACAAAGGGTATTTACGACCATTTATTAATCTGAGAGCCAAATGATAAGCAGCATCAAGAGGTTTAACTTCAGACGAGAGAAATCGTCTGTAAATAGCATCTCCACATTACAAAAAGTCACTATGTTCTTTCTTCTGTGTGGTTGGGCTTTACTGGATATCTTCTCCTCCCCCTCACTGAGCCATGGGGGCAAAGGAACAGCGAATGCATACAGTCGAGCGCTGAAAGGCCCAACCTCTACGCCCTTCTTCTGTCAGGCTGAAATTAATAACCGCTGATTTGTATTTAATGCTCAATTTCCTCTCTATTATTACAGCAGAGCAGCACAGCCATGGTTTGAGGGAGAGTTCACATGACAGCCTCTCTTTCTTTCTCTCTCTCTCTTTCTTTCTTTCACCCTCTTCTTCCCTCCCCTCTGTACTATTTTCACATATGCCAAATAGCTTGCACAAATGTTGCATGCATGTCAAATAGAATCGCATTATGGAGGGCCCTTCAGGGTTGTTTGGGTCTTGGAAAAATGGACAAGTGGGCCCTTTTTGTGTTCGTCATTCAAACTTAAAAAACTGGAATGAAATACATTCATTCACACGACTCAAAATATACTTGTGACGTTTTGGTGAGCGAAGTGTGAGTAGGGTTTTTTTTTTTTTTTTTTTTTTTGGGCCTCATGCCATCATGGGGGAAAACCACCATGGACTTTCAGCTTACAGAAACAAAACGTGACATTAAATGTATTCAGAGCCTTAGTGAAATACAGAGCTAAAGCCCGACTAAGAGAAATACCCCTATTTCCCTTGGTTGTTCTCACTGTTAATGTTTACTTAAGATGGGTGAATACATCACACCTCACACTATTATAGACCCATTCAAGTTCTGTTCTGCATCACTGACTTCTGTTGGATTTCTTTGGCTGTCATTTATCAACCTTCGTACCTTTCAGTGAAACATTTGTCATCATTCATCAAAGTCAAGTAAAAGATTTTTTCCAAACCCATGCAGTTTTAATACTCAGTCCTAAAAAAACAGGATAAAGATGTGTTTTCATGATAATGACTGTGATTGACTATTATAGCAATGTAATTTATGTATATGTCTATTTCCAAGAACAGTGCAATGAAGGAAACCTGAAGACTGTAGTATCAATACATTAAAAAGAAAATGTAACAAATTAAACAGTTTTAAATAAAAAAAAGGGGGGGGGGGGAGTGATGTCGCTCACCGTGTTGAAATGCATATGCATGACCACTTACACACCCATTTCTGTGCTGAGTAAATGAGAAAAAGAATTACTGAACATGGAGCAAATAATCTGAAATCTTTATTAGATATACTGACAAGGAAATGAATTATACCATATTAAAAGAACTTTAATAATATGTTATGTTATACCATAAATAACATATTTATCATATTGTTAACAAAAAGAGTAGAAATAATCTTAGTATAAGATCAAAGAGTTAAAATTGCTTCATTGTTTCATTATTTCATTTTCATATTAAGACAATAAGTGTAAATAAATGTATCTAATGAATATTTGATGCAAAGTTGTAGGTAAATTCCTCAAGCTGTTCTCTCAGATGTGTCAGGTTTTGAGATTATTCAACGGCCACGAAACTCAAAGTTTAGCCGGTGTTTTCATTCATATAAAATGAAACACTCCATTAAGTGTGTGATTTAGATCAATAGTTGCAGATGTCATAAAATTTACATTTTACCATGCACATGAATTAAGAAAATCTGTCCTTTGTCTGTTCATTTGAATATTTTACTGGATATTTAAAGCAAATGAGCTGTATTCTGTCGAAAATATCACAGCATGCCAGTTTTATTCTTTTTAAACAAATGCGAGCTTTTTCATTTTAAACAAGCATGCCGGTGTTCTCCTTTTTATAAACAAACATTTCTACTGATGTTAAACGTAGAAATTGCAACCTATTGTGGGAAGTCAACAGGTGTGAAAAGGATATGTTGCATTGCTCTTGTGGTACGTTGCAATCGTGAGCAAATGAATGACGCACTCTAGACGCCAGGGCATTTACTCATCTATTCTCTCCATTCATGCTCTGCTCGCTCACCCTTAACCTCTTAGCAATTTCAATTCTTTCAAGTGTATGTCTGTAAACCCCATTTGGTTTACGCCTTGGCTTCCTCAATCTGAGGTTAGATAAACATGTTAACATGCAAACTGACACACCACGGCAAAACATGACCATCACAATTACCTTGAACTTGGATGTCCCAGAGCTAATTATTCTCAAATTAAATGGAGTGTTTGTGTTCCATTTGTTAGTCATCTGTCCAACAACTAAAAAAAAGCATGTTTTTTTTTTTTTTTTTTTGCACCAGCACATATTCACAATGTCATTCCACAGGGACATTCCACAGTGACAGGCCCTGGGACGCATTTGTGAGTCTTCATGATTTCCCCCTGCTTTCAGGGATTGCTACCTGTGGAAGTCATAACAGAGTCCAAACTCCTGTAACCTACCCCATCCTGCTGACAAAATGTCCCACTATGTTTTGACATACACCCCTCAAAACAGCCATTGAAAGTATATAAGTTAATGTCTAGCAGGGAAAAAAAAAAAAAAACAGTCTAAGCCATTTTGTTAAGACTGTTGAAATACTGACTGGCACAATTATAGCATCCATTAAGAGCTCCAAAATAATAGGTGCTTCAAGTCAGTTTGTCAGCAAGTGCCTAAATGGCTTGTGGTTTGCTGTGCAGTGATGTAATTGTATGTCCTTTCAGCTTGAGAGTACACCCTTGTAGGAATGCTAGAGTTCTGCCTCAACTTGTACTGTAGTTACTTTCATCTAAACATTTATGTTTAAATACATACATAGAAGCATTTAACTTATCCAGTCTTTGGAAAGTTCAGGCTGACCAAACGCAACCAGTATTACTTCCTGCAACTATTATTATTTATTATTATTCTTCAACAGAAATCTTTGATCAGAAATGTAGGATTAGTCGATCAGAGCTCTAATTTAGTCGAACAGCATGTGTGTATTTTGACTCTGCAGGAAAACTAGAAGGACTGCAACACATCTGGAGAGAGCATTATAAAATATGTCTATTCCCTAACCTGGGCGATGCAAGCATGTACTTGACAGGCTGTCATGCAGGAAATTGCTATACTTTTCATAATGATGTATTTCATTATGTGGTAATGCACCATAAGGTTTCTTAATTCACTTTTTTTTTTAATTACTTTTTTTTTTTTTTTTTTTACACAAATCTTGGATGTCAATTTCACCCTAATGACCACTTAATCATGTAATATTTTGAAAGTTACACAAATGTTGTTATTACCTCATATTTGACTACCAAATGATGTGGTGTTCCACAGTGAGAAATTAAATTTAGCCAAACCAACAGCTTTACATGCAACGCAATTCATTTGTAACGATGTGTCAGAGAGTGAGTTAAATACGTCCCCCCTGTGATTCACAGCACATGTGCTCATCTGTCATATCAGCAAATCTAGGAGGTCCTTAAGGCCCTGAAGAGCCACTTCATGTTTGTTTAGTCACTCATTCTCAATGCAGAGCTACATAGGGGCACAGCAGGACACAAGACTTCATCTGAAAAAACAACTAGATAAATAGATACAGTAGATAGATAGATAGACAGACAGACAGACAGACAGACAGACAGACAGACAGACAGACAGACAGATAGATAGATAGATAGATAGATAGATA
>JAQQZT010000016.1:12614620-12625377 GCA_030068275.1 Clarias platycephalus | reverse complement strand
ATAGATAGATAGATAGATAGATAGATAGATAGATAGATAGATAGATAGATAGATAGATAGATAGATAGATATGTACAGCTCACGAGGCAATTTAGATTAACATTCATTTTCATATTATTTCAAGATTTGTAGTGAAAAATACATTTTCCTCTCCTAAAAGGACGATTTTTATTTTCTCAAACCGCAGTGTCAATTCTCATCCATGTTTATCCTTTTGTGACATGAAAGCCTCTTTTAATATAAAGAAAGGGTGTGCTTAAAGAGATGACTCTATCAAAACAGTCAAACATTCTTCTATTAGGTGAGATCTACATGTTTTTGCCAGCGTGTTGCTGCTTAGTGGTGGATATGAGGGTGCATTGATGCCTTTTTTTTTGCCAGATGAGTGACATGACCCTTTGTTGGCCTCTCTTTTGCAGAGGACTCAGCAATTCAACAATCACCTGTGTACACAGTCTTTCCTCACTGTTCTCTCATAACACTCTGAAACACAGACATTACACATAGCTTATTTTTCACCCTTCCCTGTGGCCATTCTGCAGGAAATGTTGTAACACATATGCTGAATGTGACGGTTAAGCTGTTTTGAGTGCCGGGTAAGGTCCACTTTTCACTTATCGTGTTTATACAAAGGATGATGAAAACTTGTGTTTGTAATGTATGCGGACTACAGATTGTTCATTACAACTAGCACAGCACTACACATGCAGATAACTTGCCTTGCAAAGATCAACAAGATCAGATTGATGTTCTGAATATGGTATATATTTGGATACATTAAGTTAGCATTATGTATATGTATTAGTATATTTTATTCAAAATCTTTAAGTGTGAAAGATAATCCTCCGCACACACACACACACACACACACACACATAAACACACACACTTTTATGTTAATCATCGATAATATCTACACATTACAATTGATTATCAGTTATATACCAGGAAATGGGACAGGATTATGGGCACCCAAGTCTCATCTGTGGTGGCTTAGTCGTTAGCACTGTCGCCTTGAACCTTCAGGATCTGGGTTCAATTCCTGCCTCTGGTTCTGTCTGCATGGAGTTTGCATGTTCTTGGTGGGTTTCTTCCAGGTACTCCGGTCTTCTCCCACAGTCCAAAGACATGCAGATTAGGTTAATTGGCATTCTCAAATTGCCCGTAGTGTGTGAATGCATATATGAATGTGGACTGGAGGTCCTACTACGGTTGTAAAAATAGGAATAAATACATTGGCCACCATTGGCTTCCACGGTCCCCAGTTGAACTACAGAGGTTCCTTGATGGATGGATGTCCCAACCATACCCAGGGGGAGCAAAGGCTAGCCTCTCTGGTCTAAACCCATGGAAAAGGTAATACAGCACAACAATCTGGAAAAGTGATAGAAAGGCACCCAGTGCACCACAGCCCACAGCGCACTGGGCCTGGCAGGCAAGAAGGCCAAGGCTTCCAACTCAGCCTCTCATGGGATGCACTGGACAAACAAGTCCTATTCACAGAGGACCCACCCCACAAACCAAAGCACCCAAAGCATACATCCTAGAGCCAGACACCTCAGAACCCCCGTATAAATACACACACACACACACACACACACACTCAGAATGTGTGTATACCTATCCTGTGTACGTTTACAGGGGCTTATAACACTTACAGTATAACACACAGCACGCACTGCAGGGCACAATCACACAGATACATACACATGAACACACACACACACACACGCACACACACAGATATCTGCAAATGCCATTGTGTCTACAATGCATGTCTTTGAACTGTGGAAAGGAAACCGGAGTACCCAGAGGAAACCTAGCAATCATACATGGAACTACTCACACACACACACACACAGACCGGAGTCGAGATACAAACTCCCAACCCGCAAAGTGTGATGCCGCAGTGTTAACCACTAACCCACTGTGCTGCCTTCTACATTCTACAGGAATTAAATTAGAACCTAATAGATTAATCACAGATGCAAGTGGGACTTTACATTATGTTTAATAGCAGGAACTATAAATGAAGCCTGCTTAAACAGTTAAGACGATAATCTGGACTTAAAAGTCCATTTTTAATCAGAATCTTTTATAGAACCTGCATTGCTAATATTATGTGGAACACTACTGCAGAAGTCAGGAGCAATATATGAAAAACACATACCACTCTCTGAGCTACAGTTAATCCCAGGAATTAATAATAAAATATAAACTTGCCCATAAATGTTAGTCCATGCCCATGCTAAAATGAGCTTTCACTCTATGAAAACATTCAGCACACAAAACCATCCTGTGTGCATATCCACTGTCAAATGCACCAGTAAATTAATACAAAAAAAAATGAGCCATGCTTGGACACTTTGGCCTCAGAACCCTGATATGATGCAGGCTAGTTCAAGCTCTCCCAATTGATTCAGTGGCACGTTCCTTGTATAACAAGGTAGAGGGGAAAAGTGGGGGGTAGAGAGGGTAAAAGACTTTTAGTTCATTCATTAATCACAGAAGTAAACAGCACATCCAGTGACACCTGGCGGGGTTAATGCTTCAGACCCTGGAGTAATCACCACCACAAGCAATCCCCCCCCACACACACATACACACACACATAGACCCAGCCAGCCACTCACATGAAAGTTTGTGATTATAAAGGAAATGGGAATTAGCAGAAACATTTAGGGGGGAAAAAGTTGGTCTCCAGTTCGCTGTTAGCGAAAGAGGGATTGTGGAGGTAGTGGGTGGGGGGTGTGGAGAGGCTGCAGGCTGATTGGAGTGTTCCCCTGGGGCTGCAGAGTGGGGAGAGGTAGAGGGCCAAAGGTTGAGCCTATACCAAATTAGTAGTGTCTGTTATTCAAAACCAAAATAAAGCAGGAGCAGGGGTAAATGATTCCCCCTCCTTCGTCATTCTCCATGCTGGAGTGCTTTCTGGTCTCTCTCTCTCTCTCTCTCTCTTGAAATTACAGAGAGGTCACATTGCAATTAGTGGTTTGTTTCTTTTAGACTGAAATATGGCCATAATTCATAGCTTTCGAATCATTTCATTGGAAAAGATGTATGAGCTGGTTGGCTCGAAGACGTAATTGTAACACATGATACAGCAATTTGTTACCCTAGCAGCAAGTTCACAAGGTATTTGCATGCTGTGGCTTGAAAACAGACAAGAAGATACAATTTGTTCAATACTGCCTGTAACGGAATACTGTCTGTTCAGGTTATTACACCTCTTGTCTTTTTATTTAAAAAAAAAAAAAAAAAACTTTACACTGTACAGTATACAGAGTTCTGCTTGTAAGGGGTCAGGTTTTTGGTTCTTGGGTCAAAACTCACTAAAACAGACTCTAAATTTCCAATATTTTTTCTATGTTTAATGCTTTGCAAAATGCTGGCCACCTTAAAAACCTAAAAAGAGCTTTTTTTTCCCCCCTTTTCCCTTAAATATACAGAGGCAAATCCAGTGCTTAGAAAGTCTTTACAACCTATCCATGAAGAATTACACTTATATGCAACTGATGATTGTAGGAAAGTTAAGTGTATTACGGCTTGTTTTACTTTAAAAGCCTAATCTTGTGACACAAATTATTAAACTTTACATAATAATTACTTTGTCATGGGCAATGACCCAAAAAACCTTCCATTCCTAATAAACCTTCTCCCTACAGAACGTTAACCTGACATGGGAAAACAGCAACCTTTCTGCCGGGGAGGAAACAAAACATTGACTTTCTTTTTTTTCTTTTTTTTGCCTAATATTCCTAAGGAGTGCTCAAGAGTCATAGTGCTTAGACAGCCTAATTTATATAATAAGTTATTTAAGATTTGGCTTATCAGATGAAGAACATGCTCATTTCCTTATTATATAATTACTTCTTCATTGCCCTATTAATTAAATAGGAAATATTATGATTATATTATTAAGGGATATGTTCTGTAATTTGTTACACTAATTTCCCAGCTATGTATCTGGGGTAATCCTCCTGGTTGTTTTGACTACGAAGCATTCACTCTGTTTCTGTGAAACTGTTAACACCAGGCCTTTTGGTTTAGTCACTCAACTGTAGCTTCTTTTTCACCAAACAAGTCAGAGGAGTCAAGAAGCAAGGGATTATCCGAGTGAGGCCTCCAGCATGGAACTGATTAGGACGAGCTTATTAACAATGAATCGCATCACTAAATTACTGTGAGAGGATTGCGCTCTCTGACTAAGTGACGATAATCTCTCTCGAAAAAACCTGGCACTGCTCTTTGCTTTGCACATCTGCAGGGCTGCATCTCGGAGCAATGATAAATAGCAAACTACACTTAACATCCTCAGCAGTTGTCTGCCAAGGGTTTTTTTTTTTTATGAGAACGTTTACAAGTGCCTGCAATAAATGAAGCCACAGAAGCACTTAAAGTGACAGGAGGAGTGGATTTGAATGTCTGTTTGGCAACACAGATTCCTAACGGCTAAGAAATGAGGGCTCTTTTGCTTGTACAGCCTGACCATCTTTGTATGACTGGATCGAGGCCAGGGAGGAGTACACATTTATAGGAATTACATTACAGGAATTACATTAGTGCTACGTAAAACATTAATTTACACTTTGAACGTCTGCCATTCCTGGCAGCTGTTTGTGAGACATCTGGTGCGAAAACATTTTGCTTAGTAAAATAATTATACTATTGGCACAATTCATTCTGTACAACTGAATGGCAGCGGTCAATAAGCAGCTATAGAGCTTAATTTAAAGTTATGAAGTTCATTTTAGATGCAAGCACTGCTAGAGTAATTTCAGCATCCGTCATTTTTCTGTTTAATAGCATATAAGGTTACTGTTGTTTGTTGTAAAAGAACTCTGCTTGTAGTGAACTAATCCAATAACCAATTTTAAAACCACATGCTCCTTTGTAACAGCTCAGTTATGTAGGCAGTGATATAGTAGGGAACTCTCAGTACAGAAACAAACTGTTAGCACTTGGCTGTTCTCTGTTCTAGACAAGGGATAAAGTGGCTTTTAGAGGGCTAGAGGTGAGGAAGTGCAGGTACCTTGATGAGATATCCACTGTATACAAAGCGGATTTTATTACTCCATCATTCAGCCAAACCCATTCTCCAAAGTGTAATTTTCCACAGTGTTGCTAATGTAAATTCTCTGTCACTGTTTATTTCACCTTGTAACAGGTGATTCATCAGGTGAATCAAAGTCAGTAGGAAAAGTCTCAAGCCCTTTAGATAACCTGTGATATTATGAAAGTGCTATAAAGTATATAATTTATTGTCAGTTATGAGGATGTGAATAAGAAAGTCTTTTTTTTTATCCATCCCTTGTACTGATTTATTTCCTCTCGAAAGCCAGTACCAGACAAACTCTGCTTGTCCTTTATTGTTTCTGTCCTGTACAGAAAATTTGTGATAGCATTATTATGCATATATTGTGCTCCTCAGTGATGAGGTTAAAGCAGTTAGCCAGCTATCTGCCTGGCCTGTTGAAGAGCGCGTACTAACCTTGTACGCTGAATTAGCAACGGGTTTCTGCATCAATAATCGTCAATCTTCCGTGGCAGCAACGTGCCTTTTGCGAGGGTCAGGGGCTGCCATGTGTAATCAGTGATGATCCGCAAGCATTCAGAGTGCTCGGGCCATCTCTGACCAAACCCAGATGGAAGCATTGTTCCCTTGGTGCACTAATACAGGAGTGTACTCACAAGGCCATTCAAGGACTAAAGAAGACAGAGAATAAACCACTGAGAAGGCTGAGGATGGTTGCAGCCTTTAACCTAAAATGGCAGAATGTTGTTGATGCGATGCATGGGAGACCCGTTCAGATTTTGCTGAGGTCATTGCTGAGTGCAGCTTAATTGTTCCTTAGCACCTCAAAGGCACAAGAAATGCTCAATCACCATCACAGTAGACAAGTCCATGTCTAAACAGAAAAGCACAGCCAAAATACAAGCCATTAGATGCCAATAAACTGTGGAACAGCAGAATGAAAGGTATTCACAGTTTAGTTAAATGGAAAAAGATAAATGCATTTTGTCAAGAAGAGCTGATGCAGCTGGCTAGTGGGAAATGAAAACCATACCACACCATACCTGATGTTATGCTTTTATGGTATGTGTTCCCTTGTTTGACTTCAACAATGTCTTTCAATTTTGTCTTTGCTGATTGACTAGCCAAAATTAGCTGGTAAAATTATTCTAAAGTGGATCTATTGACTTTTCTTGACCAGTAGAAATGGCTTTCACACAAAACATTGTTATTTACTGAAGTCTACAGCAATTACACTCACATCTACAATATATATATACAATACATTACACAATCTCCTCCTTGCTATATAGAATTAGTCAATTAATACCACTGTTTGTCAATTCTATCCCAGTAAACAAGACCGGATCATGGGCACCCAAGGCCCATTTATGCCCATTTGGACCGATTCCACAAGTGTTATGCTGGTACACGTTAATGCTGTCCATAATAGAAAGGTATCAGAACACCCTGTGTATCACAGCCTGCCATGATTGGGGCTTTCTGGCAAAGAGTTCAAGGTTGTTGATGTGGTCTCCAAATTTCCCAGATCTTAATCCGACCGAGCATCTGTTGGAATGCGCCAATGAGTCTGATCCATGCAGATCCCACCCCGTGACCCACAGCACCCAAGTCTGAAAGTATGAAAGCTGTTATGTTTTTATCTGAAAAGAGGTCTATTATATGTTACTTGCTCTACTAACATGTAAACAATTTTCTGCAACATATTTTTTTTTTTTTGTAATGTTAGAAAATCTTTACTGACCTAATAATCCAAAAGTCAAAAAAGAACATCATGAGACAACATCATAAGACAATACAGTATTTGTGTTTTAAAATGGCTGGGACATTTCCACAGTACAGTGTTTATATGTTGAACAATTTTATACAACACTTAAATAAATAGGAACAGTCATCAGTAGTAATATCTCTCTGAATCCCTGTACTCTGTTCAAAAATATAATGAGATGCAATTAGATCCCTATATATCATCTTGAATAAAAAGTTTATCTAAGGGGAGGACAGGGCTTTTGAAAGGCACTCTTGCTGGGGATATAAGTTTTAAGGGCTGACACCACATACTCAAATGAAGAAAGATGTTGCTTGTGTAGTGCAAATGGCCCGTGACCAAGCTCAAACACCAACTGTGGCATAAAACCTGTTGATAAATGTATAATAAATCTCACAGACAGTGAAAGCATGGATGGTTCATTCATATTTCACGCTCTTTACCACACAACTCCAACACCAAACAACTTAGTCGCAATCCAGTCTGAGCTGCAATTAAAGTAGTTATTGACTATGTTTACAGAAGTCTTTGTGTGAAGCAGTTCCCTTGAAAAAAAGTAATTACCTGAGTTGTGCGATCTGGAAAGCATTTGATTAACAAGCCTATTCCCATCTATAGGAATGAGAGCTATCATTCAGAGTAAAGCATGCTCTGCTAGTCTTTTTTTTTTTTTTTTAAAGAAAAGTAAAGAAAAGAAAACATTTCTGTTGGTTGTCGTAGGCTATAGGGCAGCCCGAACAGAACCAAATGCAAACATACAATTAGAATGGTACGCACAGAACCACTCTGGACTAAACAGCCCAAATGCTTAAAACATGCTACATACAAAAATCATGGTGTTTGTAGTTATTGCCTTACTCTTTAGTAAAATTGTAATCTTAAATTATCTGTGTATAATCTATTGTGGGTTACTTTATTATTATTACTATTATTATTATTATTATTATTATTATTATTATTATTACAAACAATTGTATGCAATAAATATTTAAAGCCATATTTATTTAATTTTTATTCTCCTCTATATACCTGAATACCTTATTTATGATCAAAGTAATCTTGTAACAAATGTCACTGAAGCTTTACTGTTCAAGTTGTTAAATTAAAAACTTTCAGCAAGCATGTCTTATTTCCCAAGTGAAAAAAAAAAAAAAATCCGGATCATATTCATTGAAAACTCCCTTCTGCTTGAGTCACCACACAGCATACAGACACGTTGGGTCCTATTTTCCTAGTGGGTGGTCCCTCTCCAGCTTGATGTGGAAACTGAATTAACGCGAGCCAATTTTTTGCTCTCGATCTGGAAACATTTTCTACCTTCCAGCGCAGGCTTAATATAGAGATGTAATAAAACACCTTCAGCCTCTGGCATGTTGTTTTACCAAATAACATCTAACTGGCCATTACTCCCCATTAAGGCTAATGGCTCGACTAATTATGATAATTCCATAAAAGGTTCTGTGTTTAGACCAAACTGTAGGTTAACATTAACTTAATGACAAGGCTGACCTCTCTCACATGGTGCCAGTGTACATGTCCATGATGGGCGATTAATCACCAGCATTTTGAACTATCCTTATGTAGCAAAGGTTTATGAATGGTCTGCAAATTCGTACCTGTCTGGCTGTTTATCATTATAAATGTATATCGTTTTCACAATGGACTCAACAAATTTGCAGCTGCCACATCATATACTGTCACAAGATCCTAAAAGAGTATTTATGCCCTGCATTGAGTTGTTGCGTTATATATAAGGGGACGCAATCCAACTATCCCACTTCCTTTTAGAGTCTCATGTCTCATATACAAAAAGTCTCCTCATCTTCCATTCACAAGCACCCAGAACGTTCAGATGCAACTAGTTATAGATACAGCTACAGGAAATGTCCTGGTTCACCAAAACGACAATCATCAGATTCCAGAGAGATACAGTATCTTACTGTATGTCTTGATACTGAGATGAAGGACAAAAGTGCCTAGTCCAAAATGCACGAAGGCCCCTTAAATATGTTATTCTTCATTACTTTTTTCCTTGGATACTTTGAAACCTTTTCATCAGGAAGATTTCCGTTAAATGTTGCCATTTGGTTTCTCCCAAGTAAGAGTCATTAGACTCTGTGGTATTCTGTTTTCATAGGAGCAGTGCTATTGCCTGTTAGAAGGCAGACCAGTGTATTAATTGTGCACACGAGCCCCTGGCTGCTGGCAGGCATTCATCGCTGCTGATTAACACTGAGTAGGGAACTAAAGCTGTTTCCCCAGGCGCGCTGTGTTTGGAGAGGGACTGTGTCCAACAAAGAGGAAGTCTAGCACTGGGCCAGAGAGACCGCATTTACCCACTTTTGGTCTGCTGTTCCCTCCTCAATTATGTTGTTAGAAGCTCAGAGATTTGTGTAATAATGACCAAGGTGAAGACTCAACTGAAGGACGAAACTTACCTTGGCATTTCCCCTAGATCTAGGTTTTGTGCAAAGTACAGTATGGCTTCCACTGTTCCACAGTGCATTCCTGAAGAATATGCATTTAGAAGTTAGACATTATGTTGGACCGCCGCTCTAAAAATTTTCAACACATGACGTTAAGCTAAATAGTTGTGATGCAAGTAAATGGAAAATGCCGGATTAGTGCCGTGTTGTTGGGACGGGACTTGTCTACACAATGGAGCGCAGCTGAAACAGATCAGCGCAGTCTAGAGAATGTTATGATTTCCCCTTCTATGTGCTCTTTCCTTCCGAGTTCGTTTTTTTGAATTATCCAAAAACCTTTGAGCACCTTCAGAGTATTTATCATTTCTATGCAGACCTATGTACAGGCCTCATGCATCTAGACACATTTAGGATTCTTAACATATCTGGCAACCTCCCAGAAGCACCAATAAAATAAGTGTTATTGTTCTTGACTTTGCTTAAGAGAGGCCCCATGCCTTGCACAGCTGCCGGGGCTGCCACAAACGGTGTTGATTAGAGCAATTGGGGTATTTTGAGCTGAAGCAGCTGCTTTGATTCGGCTTGATTGCCGAGCGAGGGAGCATGTTGAGTAAAGTATGCATCCGTCAGGAACTGTTTGGCAAGTTGCATGTGTGACTTTTTTTCTGCTTTTGTATTCTAATGCATGCTCCATTTAACTCCTGCCATTCAAATCAGGGATGACAAACTGATGATTAAATGGCCAGGATCAGTTCGGATGTCCGAGGCCTGACACTGTGGCATATTGTTGTCGGCATGCAACTGCCCTAACCGGCTACAGATGTGCTCACTTAGTTTGTAAATGATTTCTTGATAGTTTTCCTGATGGAAATATGTAAAAAGTAAGCAACATTACTTCATTTTTAGATCAGAATGGAATACAAACATTTGAACATTTGTTTCAACCATGACTAATTCGCACTGCTTGTTTTCTTTCTCTTCTTCTTTTCTTGTTTAGGAATTCTTATATCGCTGAAACAAATTCCAAGGTAGTTACTTTAGGTTTATTTCCTTTACAGGTTTAAGCTTGTTCGTGGCCAGGCTGGACCAACACTAAAGAATTCTGTGGGTCGAAAACAAAGCCATTAACTTGTTAGGTCCATTTATGAAGGTGCTTTTATTGTAACATTAATTTTTTTCTCTCATCGGTACACAAAGTAAATCATCTGCAGCTCTATAAAATGAATTGTGTTCTCAGTGATGATTTACATAATGAAGGACTGATGTTCTGCCTGTACACATTATTACTTCAGTTGCACTGTGTATAGAGTAATTAATGTACATGCATGCGACTTTTTCCTTCTGTCTCCTGGCTCTATATTTGGCTATTGAAATATGAATGACTCACCAACGGAGCACAGGAAAAATCTCCCCCCTCCTCTCTTAACACCATTTAATAATGTCATCTGTGTTGGCACTGTGAATGACCGTTTGCTCTGAGGAGCGTTCATTGATACTTTCTATGTGGGCAGCTTAATTCTTATTCAGCCAC
>JAQQZT010000016.1:12569937-12594251 GCA_030068275.1 Clarias platycephalus | reverse complement strand
CACTCGGAGGACAGCGCTATCCGCTCCTTCCGCTTGCGTGAGCTCACAGACGCCCCTGATTGGCTGTAGAGCCGTGACTAATGTGGGTACCTCTAAGTACCTCTCATCCCTCCCCTCGTGATGAGAGCTCGGCCAATCAGCTCTCTCAAGACCTCCGGCTGCGAGAGGTTACAGCATAACCCGGGAACCGAACCAGCGATCACACACTTACATCACTAGCGATTTTGGAAACACCAGTCTCCAGTCCTGTGTAGGATGAAACTGGAGTACCCAGAGGAAACCCATCAAGCGCGGCAACAACATGCAAATTCCACCCACACAGACTATAGACGAAATTCAAACCCCCAATAGAGCTTCGAGGCAACAGTGCTGACCACTCCTGCTCACACTTTTGTTGGCATTCCCCGCACATCAAGTTATAAATAAATCTGTTTGAACTCTGATTTTAATGGCTGCCAAGCTTACTTCCATCCAATAATATGTTGTGTGTGATGTCCTTTTATTGTTCTTTTGAGTGTGCATCTCTTCGTGGCCACATAAAAATTTATGTGAACAAACAAACAGAATCAATAAAGCAATATAAGCATCGATGAAGCAATATAAAAGCATTTTTTAGTCTAGGGTTAATTGAGTGCTTAGGCTTCAGTGTGAACATAGCCTACATGTGTATCCTGGCTAAGCCTAAAGCATATCCAAATAATGTTAAATGGATATGGAACAATGGAAAATAATGTTATTGGAATATAATCAACAATGGAGTTGTGTAATTTGTTTTAACACAAAGTGAAGTTAATCACGTCAAAGTGGCTTATTTTCCATGTCAGCACATCCTGATTTATTATTTCTTTTGTACTAAAGCAACCTGACAGCAATTGCACTTTATACTTTTTGACTATTTAGTTATCACGTTCATTTTATAGAAATTTCATGTTTGCGTAATAAAAAAAAGTCTGTCACACAAGTCCTTGTGGATGAGGTGTTAAATTATACTAAGTTCCTCCTGAGTGCATTAATAAAAACTGATTTTAAATACATCCGGTACTTCTGCCGATGGCATGCTGAAAATAGAATAGAATAGAATTATATAAAAAAATTACACATGATTTCAGCAGCACTGCAGCTAATCAAAAGACTATCAAATAGTAATTAAAAAACTTTTTTTAATTAAATAGAGACTTGGTGGCGTAGTGGTTAGCACAGTGGCATCACACCTCCATGATTGAGGGTTTGGGTCCTGCCTCAAGTCTGTATACATGGAGTTTGCATGTTCTCCCTGTGGATTTCCTCCGGGTGCTCCAGTTTCCCCTCACTGTCCAACAACATGCAGATTAGGCTAACTGGCATTTCCACATTATCCGTAGTGTGTGTGTGTGAGTGAGTGTGTGCATGCTTGTGCAATGCGATAGATAGGTACCATGTCCATGGCTGTACCCTGCCTAGTGCCCCTGGAAGGCTCTACGTCCCCTGTGATCATATACAAGATAAACGGTATAGAGAATGAGTGAGGGAGTGAGTAATATTAAATAAATACCTTTTAAATAATATACAGGAAAAACAGTGACATTACCATTTTGCATATAGATGAAGTATCCCATCATCACAATAAGAGGCATCATTCACTGCCCTGGTACAGTGGATGTGTTTAATTGGTTTGAACATATAAAAATAAACCACAACAAAGCAACACACATTTTTTTGTACAAATAAAACCTGAAATAGTTCCATTGACAAAGATGAGTGCTTTTCACTCCAGAAAAGGTGGATACAAGATTTACATTGAAAACTAAAACACTGCAATTGATCGGCAAACCTTGTTGAGAATGTACATATTCTGTTATCAAAATAAAGTTCATGGCATAAGGTTTTTAAAAAGAGCTGCATAATAATAATAATAATAATAATAATAGTAACCATTTAAATGAATGACCTGTTTCAGTTGACAAAATAAAAATAAAAGGCAAATGAGTTTCGTTGAACTCAACAAGGCATTTTTAATGATAGGTATCCTATGGGGCTTTCACACTGATAAAATATTTAAAACAAAATCTCATAAGAATTATACAAGTATAAAAGGCTACAAACATTAATAAATTACATCACCGACACAGACAACACTTCACAAGGTGCTAGTAAAAGAACTCTGAATCCCAGTAAGGGCAGTGGAACCCAAAACATGAGGCTGGTTGTAGAAACTTTACTTTTGACTTTAGACATTTTCCCCCCTCGAAGTGATTCAGTACAATACATGTAGTTTTGTTTATGTAAGGCCATATGAGATGTTATGCTATGATAATGCTTTGTTCTCCAGGCAACACCATTGTCTAACAAAAATAATAATAAAAGGACAAAATAAGGTGATTAAAATTTAAAAGAATAAAAAAAGAAATCAGCTATTGTGTATCTAAGAGAAAAAAAAATAGAAAGAAATTACTATTTCTATATCTTTATATATATTTTTCTTGTTTACACTTTGCAAAAAACTATTAAAAATGTATAATGAAGTATTAAGGAAAAAGGATACAAAACGTATTTATTTTAAAAAGCTATATACAGGCTACATTCTACATACTGTACTGTGAAGCAATATAAATGCATATTTCAGTCTAGGGTTAATGGGTGCTGCCTGTGAGACCAACAAAGCAGAGAAAGTATCCCTAACTTAGTGATACACATCAATGTGGATGAGGCTTATCAGAGCTCAAGGTCCCATGTAATTAGTGTTTTAGTTTAGATCATTTTAGGATACGAATATTTAAGAGAAAAAGAGAGAGAGAGAGAAAGAGAGAGAGTAGCTACATTTGCCAACGTTACAGAAACATGAAGCTCAATTAATAAAAAAAGACAATTTACTTAGGGATGTAAAACATGAGGTAAAATAGTGAGAAAATAATCTGAGTTTTAAAAAATACTTTGTGACTATTGCTAGTAATTATTGGTATGATCTATTAGTGTGTCGGACATACAGTTTCTTGTTTTTGTTGGGAAAGATGACCCTATTTTAAATAACGCACCAGATATGTTCAATTTATGATGTACTGAAATGTAATGATTTTGGTTCCATTACAATTAAATTTGGCTGCTATGGTAGTCTGTGGGGAAAAAGAAAAAAATCCTATTATAAGTTCATGGATTCACAGTAGCTGTTATAAAAAGACATTTTAAACTACTCACAATATCACGGTTTGTGCTTTGTTGATGTTTTCTAAGTGCCTTTTCGCGTTCCTCAATCTATCTATGACATACAATTATATTAGGTCAATAAATATTATCAGTGATAGTGCTCAGCAAAAAAAAAGTAATATCCTTTAACCACAAGACGACGGGAAATGTGGTATGGTGGAGTCGTGTGCGGCAGCCATTGTGAAGATGAATGAAAGAGTGTACAGTAATACTTGTTCAACATCGAAAGACAATGATAAGCCACATCCAAAGAGTAGAAATGAAGTCCTGGATTTTCTCCCCTGTCCCAGTCCTCTCTACCGATGCATGCATGCAACTGGATACATGCAAGGGATACTTTCTTTATCTTGGAATGACTGCTATTTATTATTTCATAATATCTTTGCAACCCCTGATAAACTGACAGCTGTAGTAAAACGAGACAAATTCTTCTTACAAAATATTAATAGCAGGTATTCTGTACATTTTTTAATATCTGAAAGTTATAAAGTATAAGTAGAAGCAAAAACCTATTCTGACCTAAGCTCTTCTTAGAAATCGAAAAAGTTGCGTGACTCGCACACTCCCCTTCCGTCTTTCAGTTCGTGTCCACAGTTTGGGGGAGGGGGAGAGAGAGAGGGTGGGAGGGATCGGATTGGCTAGTCCATTGTGTCCATAAGAACGTCAGGAGAAAATGTCAAATCCCCTCCGCTGTTCCTGTTACAGGAGGAGCTTCCCGTTCCGATGGATCTTTAAGATTTTTCCAAGTCTTTGTTTGGCTGTTGCCATGCCTTTCTTTAGCCGCTTGGCTGGGAGAGAAACAGAGTAATGTTAAAAGTACCTGTAAGTCTGGAATTGTGCGTAATTATTAATGAATACTTGTTGAGCAGTGTTCAGGGCTACAAAAACAACCGAATAAAAAAATTAAATGATTATTGAATGTATTGGCTAATCACGGAACTTGGATGCTGATGTTCAGTATTTGTTTTTTGGACGTAATCAAGTATTCAATGATTTTTATTCACTTGCCAAAGTAGCTGGGGTCGAATACAGTCTGAGAACACATATGAATGATTATGGTGAACAGCCCAAGAGTGGCAAACTAACAGTCACACCTTCTACACACCAGCACAGAAAAACTGCTCAGAAAACATAGTACATGGATATTGAGATTTACCTTTGGCATCTGTCGAGTTACCGCGTTCCACTTTTGCTGGCTGTGCTGAGGCATTGTTTGGAGATGAAGTGGAGGGACGTCTCTGATTGAGGAAGACTCCTGGAGCCATGGGCTGTGAGCCGCCGGCCGTCTTGACTGTTCCGCTGCCGTACTCCTGGTCAGCACCGTTGCCCTCCGAGTCTAGCGTGGCCTCTGGAGAACTGCTGTCCTGAGTTTGTTTCTGAGGCTCCTCTACAACCACGGGCTTCTTTTTGATATTCTTCTTCTTCTTCTTGATTTTCTGCTGCTCTTCCTGTTAGAACGACAAAGTGATATGCACTTCAAAAAGCAGCGCCAGAGAGAGGAGAATGAGCTCCCCCTGCTGAGCTTGGTACCTTCTAATGTTTTTTTTTTCTTCCTTTGAGATTTTTTCTTGACATTGATTACTTTAAAATTGGTTTCTATAAAACTGTTTTGAAAAATCTGCATTGTAAAAGCTATACAAAAGACATTTCAGTTCTTCTTTCTTTTTTTTTCTTTTTAATTGAGATAAAATTATAAAATTGAATTATGTGCGTTCTTCTGACTGAAAATCCAAAATCCTTCAGGTCAGGTTGACCAATATTATAAAACCAGAGCACATTTAAGGGCTTTGAAAAATAAAATACTGGAAACTTAAAAGTACATGATTTGCATTGGATCCCTTCAAGGATTGCAACAGTAGTCTCGTTTGACTTGAGTTCTGGATAGAAACAAATATCTTAAAAGTCTTATTGTGCCAACAGGATTTTTTTATTTCCAAGCTAGGCCATAAAGTACTTCAGGCGCTTTATGGAAGGCCTTAAAAATCTGATTAACCACCACTTACTGGAAGTAAAAGTGCAGGCAACCAGTCATGTTTTCGGTGGATTTCGTAAGGACAAACCTCACTCTTCCAGAAGGCCACAATACAGTGAGCATGTGCAGCAGTGTAAACATTCACTAGCCATGATTTATTCAATAATACACAGACGATCATTGCATATGACATGAGAATCAAAAAACAAGAGCAAGGAAGTAGCCACTTTACTATGTTTCTCAGTATATTTATGGCAGCCAGATTTGGTCATGAATTTACTCTCAATGAAGAATTATAAGATAATCGGGATTGGCTATGTTTAATTGTTTCAGTAGTTGCTGTTTTTTCCACAGTTGTACTCACTGATGTCCACACTGCTCCAATACTGTTTTAAACCATGCTTCTCCACACAGTTCATTCTATCTGATAGGAAAAAGGGCTTTCCATGAGTGGTGATAACAGACAGTAACGACACTGGGATGTTTAACTGTATGCATCACCCCGAGTCACAGGTGCTTTAATAACCATTAACTGTCGTTCACCAGCATGGGTGAAAGTAGGTAATTGCTGGAAAAAGTGAAGATCAGCTGCCTGCTAAAACCCACATACAGAACACTTTCAGCAAGAAAACACAACTGATAACACAAGACTGAATCCCAAATTCTTTTCTAATCCCTAATCAAGGGCACTAACTTGCACACTACAAAAGTGCACTAGCCTTCCATTTAACAATATTAGACAGTTGGCTGATAATCTAAAGCTGACTAAGTGGAAATCTAAAGTAAATCTCGTAAATTTCTTGGTACCGTCCATCACCTTCATGGTTTATTCTCCTCGCCTTTTGGCTACAGCACATAGGACCCGTAAGACTACTTTCACCTCTTTTAATATCACACTAACTGTCAGTTGCTAACTCATGGTCACCAGCTCCGCCAATCCATTAGTTAGGTCCCCCCCAGGTGCAAATGTGCATATGTGTTGCCGGAAAAAAAAAACTGCTTTCAATAAAGAGAAAAATCATAATCTGTTGATAATAAATGGTGCAGCGTCAAACTTGTGGCTGTGCTGTTATGCTGAATATCAGCACAGATGTGATGAGGCACTTCCTCTTGTGTGATATTGCTTAATTATATTATGTGAAGACAAAAATGGCAAGTGGAAGTTGTTAACCTGATGAGAGAGTTTGGCAGCAGCAGCGGCCAAGCCAGTCTCTATGGAGGCGACCCTGGCCCCTTCACGCGTTGGTCTTTCCTGTCTCGGTACAGAGGGTCCAACACGTGCTGTAAAAATACACCAGGGACAAATTTATTATATACACTTCTCATACCAGAGACATTCTGTACTTTCAGCAAACCCTAAGGGGAATATTTAGGACAGACTTTATATAACCCATACCTGTCGGACTGTACGGGGTGTCGTCTGAACTTTTCCTTTTCTTCGACCGTGATTTGAAGATGGGACTGTCCTCTTCAGATTCCAGAGAAGGGTAAACTGAAGCAAACAGTTCAGTAGATTTCAGTACTCCAAACAAATCAAGACCAAATATTTAACAAAAAATATGCATTTCAAATGTGCATTTAATAAACTCTAGGACTAAAGATTCCGAACGGATGGAGTCTTAGCATAGAACAGATGCAAGGCAGCTGTTTAATACCCTGCCTGATGTACCTACTCTCTTTGAACTCCAGCACAAAAAACACGCAATTTCCAATAATTATCAAGGCTGAAAAAAAAAAAATCTGTTTACAGTAGAAAAAAATGCCAGTGTGCTTGATAAAATGCTCCCGGGGGTGATGTAGATTGCAAATATGTGTGCTAGTAATGACTAATTAGGGTATCAGATCAAAAAGCATTTAAAACAACAGTTTAGAACGATGGCTAATGGATTATTAACGGGGCTACTAATGGTCTTGCTGTTTTTGGAAAGGGTTCACAAGAAGCGCCCAGCTGAAAAAGTAGTTTGTTGGAATTGAGCTCAAAGACAAGATTTGGAGATCCTTCCATGCGGAATAAACAAAACGCCTGTCACTTGGCTCTAATGAGAACCTCCCAGTCTAAATCAAAAAAAGCAATTGCGATTGTAAATGACTCTGTTTCTTTTGGTTCTGTGGAGTGTTTATTTCGATCGCTGGAATGACACAGCTACAACAGTCCCTCAAAAACAGCACTGCATTTATAAATTTTCAATTATATGTACATTGAGATATTTAATAAGAAAATATTGGTGTTTTTGTGTCTGATAAAAATGTACTAATTCACCACCGTGTTCTATTTAAGAAGGAAAAAACTAGATATTAGAACCAGTCCCATTTAAAAGCCAGCACTAGCAGAACCGCACTCTACTTTTGCTTGCCTCCTTTAAAAATAATCGAGAATAGGATAGTGCCTGCTTTTTCTGGTTAAATCCAATGAGAAGAGGTACGCACACACATATTAACATAATCACTCACACCTAGGGACAATGTAATGTCCCTATTATTATCAAAACCATGCAGAGGATCAAACCAGGCAACACAGATCAGAGACAACTACATTATGTGCTGCCCCATACATTATGCTTTTAAAAAGTATTTACTGTATACACCAATCAGTCATAACATTAAAATGCAAATCATTAAGCCCAGTATTGTGTAGGTTGACCACGTGCGGCTGGGACAGCTCTGGCCCCTTGGGGCATGAAGCTACAAGACTTCTCGGGTGGCTGTCTTTTTTTGGCGTTGTTGGTTGTGAGGTGGGGCATTCATGGAGCGGACTTGTTTGTCTGGAGAATTCCATGGGTGCTCAATCAGATTGAGATCTAGGGAATTTGGAGCCTGGATCAACAATCTTGAACTCTTCCGGCTGTGATGCACTGGGTGTTCATTGTTGACCTTTTCATCAATTTGTGCTACTGTAGTATATACTGTAGTATGTACCATCACGTGTTTCCTCCGACCCACGTGACGTCAGCGACGCATCTTTTCGAACTGCTTGCTCATGCACCGTTGGGGGCAGCGTAACACTTGGATGACAGCGCTATCCGCTCCCTTTGCGTGCACGAGCTCACAGACGCCCCTGATTGGCTGTACCGTCATTAATGTGGGACTTACCGTCACTACTGTAAGTACCTCTCATCACAGACCTACGGCTGCGAGAGGTTACAGCATCACCCGGGAACCGAACCAGCGATCTCCGGATGATAGGGCGAGCACTTTACCACTGCGCCACTCGGAGGCCCAGATGGACCTGCTTTTGATCCTCACCGACATAGATGAGCCTTGGGCGCTCATGATCCTGTCACCAGGTTACTGTTATATTATTGATAATCAATGTTATTCATTCACCTGGTGTTAATGTTGTGGCTGATCAGTGTACATTATGATAGTGTCAAACTGTTATACAAGCTTAGGAACCGTTCATGACCTGGAAGTTAAGCATAGACCTAAAAAATTTATTAGCTTATTCAGCAGAATTAAACGTGTCTTCATGAATCAATATATAATCAATACCATTTGTATGAACAGATTGGAAGCCATGGCACCAATTTGAACCAGACAGTGCAAAGGACACAACTAAATGCTCTATAGTCAATGTTGTAGAATAGAAAATTTTACCATAGTCTGAGTCCTTGAAGCAGGCCTCCAGGTGGTCCTGGTCATCGTCGTCATCGAACATGTCGCCACTGTCCACGCTGCTGCTTTTACGTGGTTTCTTGGGAGGTCGTTTGGCAGGGGGACGCTTGCTGTTGCTGGCTGCTGCAGGTTTTTTGCCGACAGTCCCGCTGTGAGAGTTGCTCTTGGACTGGCTGTTGTTCCAGGCTGGCTGCAGGCAGGTGTCCGAGGACTGCAGGTTAGCCATAGACAACATGCCCTGGATGGCCTCTTGTGTACTGGGGGATGCAGGTGGCTGACTGTAAATCCATTAACACAAAAAAATAACAAAACACAATTGCATTTTTCTCAAGTTGCCAGGGCAAACATGAAGTATTCTAGGGTTTAGAGCGGAGGAAAGCACCCAAAGGAACATAAAAAGCACCAGAAGCTATGCAGATGGCAGTAAGTCCAGTGAGGAATCATACGGTATGCACATTACTTCCAACTTGTCAGTGAGAATTAAAAGGCTTTTTAAGTTTAAAGAGGAAAGAAAATCTAGCAGATGTTACAGAGAAAGTATTAGACACGATGAGGACTGATGGTGTGGCTTAGGACAATGACAACAGTTCAGCTAAATTCGCTGAGAAATGCTTTTCCACTACAGGCAGTGTTTGTGTGCTGCTGCTGCTGAAACATATGAGTTCAGTTTTTGTTTTGTGTTGAGAAAAGCTGTAACTGTATGGAAAAAAAGAAAGCTTTTCTAGAACTGATGAGACAGGTCAAAAAGTTGACAGACAAGTCCAGAAATAGGCGGCTAAAAATGCATAAACACTCAAAGCCGAGGGTGTGTCTGCTTAAGCAGAAAAGTAAAAACACACGGTGCAGTTTGGACTCAAGTCACTGTATTTAATCTAAGAGCAATGGCAAATTCCTACGTTTCAAATGTCAACTGTTTTACTACAATCTCGTTACACTTATACTAAACTATAGGGAGTCTCTGAAACTTCCCTGCTCGCTTGCTCTTACCCGAAAACGTTATAATTATAAGGTCAAATAGCAATTTCAGTACTAAACTCAGAAAGGCGAAGCTTATTTCTTTCCCTTATTATTATTAAATGGTAAGACACCTAGTTGAACTTTCACTTATATAACAGACTATTTGGTTTCACAAATTAGTAACACAAAGAAACACACTTGGCATAATATTTTGATGTCTTTAATTTAGGCACTGCCGAGCCTGTTGTTGTTCATTTAAGTTATTGAACCCAGGTGCTTTTTCTCCTTGTGCAGGATATAAGAACAGTGCTTCCATCTGCCTCCAGCCTGTAGAAACCAGCAGAAAAATACAAATTTCTCGTGTCCAGATTACCACCTATTAAGTCATTAAGCAGTGAGCTGGAACAATGAGGAAAAAGTGCTTGTTTAATGTGGTTGAAATTGAGTGCAGTCATTTCCTCCAAACAATCTGCAGTCATACAGTTCGAGAAAAAAAATAATTTGAGAAATTAACATATTTTAGCAATGTTTTCTTTCTCCTTTGCTTAGCTTTCTGCCAATTTGCAGATTTCAGCCCAGTTGAAATAGACCATCAAGAACGGTTCGAAACAACAAGCAGAGAAATGAAGAAGAATGGCCCTAAGCATTCACTGCATTTTGACAAATTAATAGAGGAATATCAAACAAATAATGGGTACTGTACATACGTACACTTCTGACAAAGTGGCAACTATTTATATAAATACTACAAGTACTGTACTAGTTATGTTAATTAAATTCACTACATGCATTTATGGGGAAACTTCTTTTCAGCCTGAATAAAAACCATGAATAGATTTCATGCATCGCTACAAATGCAATGCAAACTACATTCTGAGAATTGTAGCATGGGGCAACTATACTTTTGTAGCTTAGCTATAGCGAAAGAATTCTGATGAAGGAGCAACTGAAATGCAGTTGTAGTAGAGAGAAAAGTAGAGAAAAAAACAGAAACAGAATGTTTCGGACTGGTCGAGTCACCAGACGTTAACCTGACTGAGCATGCATTCCATTTCAAGTATGAGGAAAGGTTTTAGTTGCAGTGCTTGCATATTCTGCTTTTGCTTTGTGGGTTTCCTTCAAAAACTCAGACTTTCTTTCACAATTTAAAGAAAGAAGGTGGTGTAGGGTGTGTGGAATTTCAAAACTGCCTATAGTTTATAATTGGCTGTTTAAGTGTGTGTGTATGCACCTGTGCCCTGGATTTGGTGAACACAACATTCAAGGTATCCCCTGCCTTATGCCCTGAGTTTACTGGGATAGACTCCAGGCCCTCGGCTATGGAAAACACTTTCAATGTGCATTGATCTTGTGTGTGTGTGTGTGTGTGTGTGTGTGTGAGAGAGAGAAAGGGAAAACAAGTTAACAAGTGTCCAGTCCTGCTGTGTGCATTGATAGTTTACCATGCAAATTGCTGCATGTTGAGTGATACTTATATGAATTATATTCATACATATGTCCACTTTCATAAAGACATACCGCTAATCAATCTAAATAAACATGTATACAATGTATACACTTATTTACAAAACACATTTTTACCTTTAGTTAACATTCATTCTTTTCACCAATAAAAAGCTTTATATTAGAAAGAGTGTATTTAAGTCAGACAAAAACACTAATCTAAATGTGGAGGATGTCGAGCATCGCTCGCAGGAAGGAATGAGGGGTTGGAGAGAATGAGCAGGTAATGAGTGATCGTCCACACCTGTGTGCTAATGGCAGCCTACTCATGCGCCTGTCTTTCCTCAGCAGGCTGTCAATGACCCAGGAGGGAAGTAGTGATGTGATGCTGAGTTAAAAGCAGCAGGCTAAGCACAAACTTCTTTGTTGCATTGCCGACAGTGAAAAACACTTTTGTTGCCTAAAATAAAATGTCAGGGAAGTAAAGCTCGGCTATTCACTGCCTGCATCCTGTCTCTTTATTGCTTACCAACACAATCTGGTTTTAATATGGTTTAGAAAAATGCAATCTCTGATTAAATTTTTACAATCTTAAATTGTTTTTACGGCACCATGGATATATCTACACCCTTTATAGCTGAAAGGTTCACATTAATCAGCCTGCCTCTCTCCACACATTGCCGAAATTGTATAAAACCCTGCGGCCAAAACACACTATTGGTGCTGATTGTACTTTTTTATGTTATACATATAAAATACAGAAAATGTGTGTGTCAAATAAAACTACTTCTCAAGTTTATGCAACATGGAAGTGACCGATCTTGCTATTTTGGAGAGATGGATTTATATGTGCCCCCAAAATGGCAATTTTTCAGTGTTATACTGTCTCTTTAAACAATGATAAATTAAAATGCAAATGATTTATATTTCTTCATAAATTTTTATAATAAAATTGGTGTAACTTTCTAGAAACATATGACCTTTAAAAAGTGTTGCTTAAATAGATTTTTGGTAAAAGCCTGTTAAATTCCATAACCATGTTAAATTCATGTTGCAATATCTTAGACTCTGTGGGACGAATAAAGATGTATCTGATCTTATCTTAACAAGTTTGCATTCTAGAATAATACGATTGTTCAGGTTTATGTCTTTTCATGTGAAAGCTAAGATCATAAGATCATTGAAAGATTGAAATAAAATAAAAAGTTACAGACACTACATAAAAGGGCATGAAATTGTATTTAGCAAATGTGTTTATTTTTATCTGATAAAAAATTATAAATTTGTATGCATATTTACAAAGAAAAAAAAAGGAAGCATGGACTGGGAGATGAGAAGCATTAAGTATTATGAAAAATGGTGTTATATGATCAGATCTGAAAATTCCCTTTTTCACCTACTGTAGGTGAGACTCACAAATACCATATATTGTTTTTTGTTTGTGCACGAAAACTCAAATAGAAACAATTTTGTGATACATTACAATTACAAAAAAAAAAAAATCTTCTTGTTTTTTCATAAAATACACTAATGATGTATAGCAAACATTCCTTAATCAATAATCTGTTTTGTGACTTTTTATTGCTGTGGACGCACCCACACGGACACCCAAAAGATTCACAAAAACAGTTCATACCCAAGTATCACATTTGCTTCAGCTTGCTTTCTAGCTTTCCACTGCTGTTTCTGTGATAGTTTAGTAGTTATTCACAATAATTTCAAACATTTATCACTGCTTAATACAAGTACAGAAAGGTAAATGCATTATAATTCCACTATCACCCAGAGATGGGTGGTTCTGGTTCCTCTTACAAGGTTTTTCCTCACATGTCATCTCAGGGGACTTTTCCTCGCCGCAGTTATTTCTTTGATCAGGAAACATCAAACTCTACAAAAGGATTTCTGTAAATCTGTTTCTGATTACATCTATTGTTAAAAGTACTATCCAAATAAATTTTAACTAAACTGCATTACCCAACTGATACAAAACGACCAATAATCACAGTGTTTTCGAAGGTGGCTTTAATTATTCTTGCAGTTTAGAACAGAACAGTATAATGATGTACCTGTTGTTGTAGTCAATGCCGCCCACTTGCTTGCTGGCCTGCAGGAGGTCTAGAATCCCTGCTGCGCTGCCCGCTTTCTTTTTGCAAGCCTTGGAGTTACGGCCTTTGACCTCTGGTTTGGCCTCTGTGTCTATGTGAAGAGACTCTTCGTCTGAGGAGTCTGCACTCTGAAGGAAAAGAGGCAACACACTATAAACATACAGTCATGGACACCAACGTTTTGGAGTTAATCCTTTTTTCGGATATACCTTTATACTGAAATATTTTGACAGAAAAATGAGGTAACTCCAGTTAAATTTTATTTATTTTTTTAAATAAAGCAATAGATTTTGCAAATTGATAAAAGTGCATGTGCATGTTATCTATGAGTCACATGGGTGTTAAAAAGCACAAATGGCAAAATATTATAAGACTGTTTGGGTTATATAACTGTAAATTTTTATATGATTTTTCCAAAAGTCTGCAACCTCATTACCCAGTTTTGTTACAATGAAAAAAAAATTTTTTTGTGGTCATCTAGGTATGCAATTTAGTATCGATAATAAGTTAGTTGAGATTCAATTAAGAATAAATAAATAAATACATAAATAGTAAACTCGCGCTTTGTGTTTTTGTATTGAGTCACTGGCAGCAAATTGGAACGAGAAGAAAAGTGTTGAGGTTTTTCGAGTGGGGCATTGGTAAAGTGCTCGCCCTATCATCCGGAGATCGCGAGTTCGATTCCAGGGTGATGCTGTAACCTCTCGCAGCCGGAACCAGAGAGAGAGCTGATTGGGCGAGCTCTCTCAGAGAGTCGGGATGAGAGGTACTTAGTGCTCCCACATTAATCACGGCTCACGCAAGCTGAAGGAGAGGATAGCGCTGTCCTCCGAGTGTGTTACGCCGTCCCCAACGGTGCATGAGCAAGCAGTTTGAAAAAATGTGGTCGGCTGGCGTCACGTGGTTCTGGAGGAAACGTGACACACCTCCCGACTGAACGGTAGTAGTTGCCTTAATGTGGGAGCCCCCTAGTGACGGGGAGGAATTGGATACGACCAAAATTAGGGAGAAAATCAGGGAAAAATCCAAAAAAAAAAGGTGGTGAGGTTTTTTTTTTTCCTTTGCACACAATTTTGTTTTTAATTCAAATATAGGTAAACATCACGAGAAACATCAAAACCAATACAAAAACTTTTCTCCCCTTTTACCAGTTTCAGGTTCACCTTGGTAGTTGACGACACCTTAACAAAGTACAATTATGAACCATATAATGTTCCTTCATGATATTGTCCAACTGCACATACTGTATGCCTGTGATCTCATAAGGGTATAAAAATTATAAATCCTAGCAGAGATCAGGATGTAGCATTTAAAACCACATGTAGCAAACATAACAGCTTCCCAGACCCAATGGGTTATCTTATGTGTCTTGTACACAAAGCGCTCATGTCGTACATGTCTTGAGGGTTGTAGCATTATTTCTCTACAACATGGCTCCCAAAATGTAGCAAAACACGCTAGTGATAGGAGCAAGAGGAAGAAAGAAAAGTGTCGATTTGGCAGTAAAACAGAAACCTACAGTACACTGCTGTACATGTACATAATATGGTATTCACACAACATTTAAATCACATAATGTCCTATTTCGTGTAATGTATCATGAACTTTAAGTGGTGAACACCTGTAGTTCATTAATGCTGGGGTGACTACAATGGCAGTCTCAGAGTGTAAACATAATTTTTCTTGGCTTCAACATTCTCCACAAATCCACTAAACACATTTATTTCAGTCATGGCAGCTGCTATTTATCAAAATGACTTTTCAGGATGTTTTGCTATGTATTGTTAAATTCAATTTCAATTAAATTTATTTGTACAGCGCTTTTAACTATTGACATTGTCGCAAAGCAGCTTTACACAATCAAAAGAATTGTTGCTATTCCATGTCATGATTTGCCTAAAACTTTGAAGTTTAAAGTTTTTACAATAAGTGTACTGTGCATAGCCGTTTTCAGATTAAAAGTTTTGTTATAGACAAAGGAAAAAATTATTTGCTAGATTCATAATTCACCAGTGTTCATCGCATTTTGCTATCAAACTGTTCACATATTTTTTATGTTATAGTCATGCTTCATGTATTTGCATTATGACCAAAATTTTGAGTGTAATAATAATATGAAAATATCAGTGTTCTGCCATCAAATTAATGGATAAATCAGTCTGAAATATGAAATATGATCTATTTATTGCACTAAACACCATTCTTGGACCAGAATAACCATTACTTATGTTACCACTTTTGATTTGCTCCATAAAGTCTGATAAAGAGAGCCAGTCTCTGATTATAGCTACTGTAGATAATTTACAAAAATGAACATGACTAGATGACATGTAGCACAGGATCTGTAACAGAAGGCAAGCTTGGTCCCATTTAGAAACTTGTGGTCACATTTTTGTCTATTAACTCGTCTGCACTATTCTTTCATGTACTTGCTTTGGTCTTCTGAAATACTTTGTCCACTACTAGATTTCTGAACATTTGACTTTCTCTGGGCCCTGACAAAATGCTTAGTATATCTGTCATGCATTGCTTTTTAAAAATGAATTTAGTGGCATGGTTTATCATTTTTCATGTATTACACTGTGAACATTCGCATCCTAAAATACCTAATCTTACATAAGTTTGTGTGATCTTTAGGAAATCAGTGGAAGTTCATTGAATGGGAAAGCAGTTGTGGAAATGTCCTGGAATATTCAGACATTTTCAGCCACTGTTTTATTAGTTGGATGATTATTGAGCAGGATGAGGAGTAGGATGAATTTCCATTGTTCTATTAATAAATTGTTTATACAGCTGAGTGCATCTTTTCTCTCATCAGAGTTAACAGAGGCCATGATATCATCAGTGACTGGATTAGGAAATCCACAGTTATAAAACATATTCACACATCTTCTTACTTTTCTGCAGGAAGCTGACATTAGTAGAACCTCCACTAATTTCCTATAGATGACACAAAACATGCTTGTTAGGAGTGAAGAGACGGTTATGTTAAGTAATGACTATGGTACTGTTCAAATGAAATAATATTATCCACAAGAAAAATATTAATGATCAAAATGAAAAAAGTACACTGGAAATACAAGTAATGATAATTAATTAAAAACATGTTTTTGTGGATTTTTCTGATGTATATTTTTCTTCTGGAATTTGGTGGATTTAAAAAAAAAAAAAAGTTGTAATTAGTTGTAAGATGCATTCACTCATGTTTCCTTATCATGCAAGTGTCTTCATTCCATTCAGTTAAGTAGAGGTTTAACGAGACTAAGGGATGTGGCCGAAGTAGGCTTCTTATTCATCAGTTTCTTATTCTGATTTTTAGTTTTTACTTTCTGATTAATTCCTGTGCTATTATCTCTTCTTTTTGAAAACCCTAACATGTGACACTAATTATAATTACTTTTGTAGTAGTGGTTAATGTTACCACTTTTGATTTGCTCCATAAAGTTTGATAATTTGCTCCATAAAGTTTTGAAGACCACTTTTGATTTGCTCCATAAAGTTTGATAATTTGCTCCATAAAGTTTTGAAGACCTACAAATTACCTAATATAAAGAAATGTACTGATTAAGTTTTCAAAATAATGGCCATTTGAACCTTTTAAACCATTTAATATGAAAATAAGTGTAAAATATTATTAAAATGATGACATAATGACCTAAGAATTAATCAGAAAGTGCAATTTGCCTGTGTCTGATATTCTCAAAGGCCTGTTTACAAAAAAAAAATAATAATAAATAAATAAAAATAATTAATATCCTAAATATTTCTTCTGTATAATTCAGGGTTGAATGTGACAGCAGAAAGTAATGCGCCCTTTCAAACACACTTCATGATTTTTTGAAAGAAAGAAAAATCATGCCAAGAAATGAAATAAATAAATATTATTTAGGTTTTAAGTTTCAATATCATTCAAACGTCACTCACATTTGTGTAGACCTCTAGCACCAGATTTAATTTCAGATGCATAGTTAAACTTAAATGATTTATCATAAATATCCCTATAAATTAAGTTTGATAAACTATTATGCAAGAGGAAACAGTTTGTTTATGCACAGATAATCTTTTCTCCGGAAGAGTAAAGAGACAGTGTTCTTTTCGGTTTATAAGTACAAAGATGTAATTAAGCCTCATTAATTCTTCTCATAATAAGCTAAATAATTACAGTAGTTAATCTTGTGTTTTATGGAGAAATGTATTCTCTGTGTGTGAAGCATGCCCAATTGATTTCTTAAAGGATTCCAGTTTTATTCCAGCTGATTTGCGGGGAAAAAAAAACATATTTAAATTACTTAATGAAATGTTTAATTAAATGAGTAAGACTTTCTCTTAGGTACAGTATAGATTCTTGCCTTCAAAAATCCATATATCAGAAAAGTTCACTCGGTGACCCCCTACAGCCTTGCACTGTCTGCCTTTTGGATGTTGTTTATTGTGTATGCTGTCGATTTACACCACAGATATTTCCTTCATCAGTCATGTGGTGACTCTTTCCTCAGCACTGTGGCTTTCTCTCTTTGAATTCCTCTGTGTGTTGGTTTAAGTTGGAACATTAAGGGGAATTATTGCGATGCCTGAACACCCGCCCAGCAATGAGATCTGGGTGCCAACACATATGATCTCTATTGCGGAGAGTATGTTTTAAACACACACAGAAGGAATCTATTAGTTACTTCATGAAATAATGGATGGTGATTAAGTCCCAATTTTGTAGAATTTGAAATTAATCAGCATCTTCAAGTTCGTGTCATTGTCTGTTTAGAGAAAAGGGTTGTGGTTGTTGATCCTTTAATTGTCTTTGGCTTCAAGTCCTCTTAGAAGAACTAGAAAGGATCATCCTGCTTACCTTAATATCTGAAGATTGCATTTTTGGCTTTTTTGACGTCTGGATGGGCTCGGCTGCCCGGATGTTTGATAGAACTGAAAAAAGCATAAAGTAACCTTCAGACCTTCAGTAATATAGACTAGAAAACTAGTATAAATGATAGACTGTGTCCCAAAGGCTTAATAATTCATTTCCTGCAAAATTATCATCTCAAGTGCTAGCAATAAATTGTTCCATATGGAGTGAAATGTCGCTTTTTAATCTGTATAACTTGTTTCACTGGCATTACTCACAGGAAAAGTCCCTTTTAACTGGAGCCTTTTTCCTCCTGATGGGGAACTCGTCAATTTTGAGTTCGCCATCGTCTGAGACGTACTCATACTCATCTCGTACTGGTTTGGCTTTGTCTTCTTTTACGTTCTGTAAGGATCCAAACAAACTCGAGTTGGTCTGCGGCTTCAGTGTCTTTGCCCTGAGGGAAACATCACTCTGTTAGAACCATCAGAGCATCCACTACGGATTAAACAACCAAAATGAATCATAAAATTAACAAGTGAGAGACATAACTGTAACATCATGAGAAATTTGAGGTCAAGACCTGCCAAAAAGCTTTAAGTGTAGAATATATCTTGCTTGTATAATGTATCCTATATTATAATTTCTTTGGATTGTAGAAGGTGTTAAATTTACTTCAATTTACGTAAATGTAGCACCTGCATATGAACCACAAGGACTAACAGAGTACATTGAGAGAATAGCAATGGCATGTTAAGTCCATAAAACTGCCATATGGAGCATACAGTGATATACATACCCGAGCAATTTCTTGTGAGACATCGTAAAGGAAAATCTATTGTCTCTATGTCCTAGAGGTGTCTTTTCAAATTTGTGCTCTTCCTCCATTTTTAGTAAAGAATCTGGTTTGCTATTCTGCAAAAAGAGAAACAGATTATACTAGTCAGGCATCATTCTGATAAAGGATAGAGGAGATAAACACCTGGACAGTAAATCAGAGAGTTAAAAAAAAAAAAAAAAAAGTACTGAAAGCTCTTTAATGGAAGAAATGTAACAAAGTAAAGATCTAAATCAATCTGGGTAGTCCAGTTGTTTCAGCATTGAAAGTGATCAAAAATGAAAGACAGAACACATGGGGTCTGATGACCTTGGTGAACATATAGCCAAAACTCCCTCCATCTGTAAGTGCTTGGGGATCTGCAAAGGAGCGCTTGGAAGGAAAGACTTGGAGCGACTACAAACATCCCAGGGCCGTTTGGCATTGACTTTTCCATGAAACCAAAGCTTTCTAATGTCTTCCGTTCACCAGAATTAAGCTTTTCCTTCAAACGCTCTCCCATGTCATCTAACAATAATCACACAACATGCTTACTTTTTGCAGCAGAAATGGGAGGCATATGTAAACACTTAGTGTGGATGTCAGGGATATGACATAGTGTAAATGCATTAGGTAAAAATTCTGAGCAGGGGTGAAGGGCTGCTGCCTTTGATGAGCTCCAAACAGAAAGGATGACTGAGCCACAGAATTATTTCTCCTGATTGCTTTAATCCGAGATGTGTAAATCACTTTTGGAACGGTCCTGCTCTTCCTTTCCTCACTTGGCAGTGGTTTAATACCATTTACATTAATTCTTTAACCATAATATGGTTAATGTAAATGGTTTAATACCATTTACATTAATTCTGATTTTTCTTTAACGCTATAGAACGATCATAGGGTATGGTTTTCAGGAAACACCAGCTTCAGCTCTTTCAACTGTATGTAGTCTTACCTTGTATTTCCATTTTGCTTCTGTTTTGTTTTTGTTGGGTTCTCGCATCTCAAACTTCTCCACATTGTTCTGCTTATTTGTCTCTTTTTCCATGAAGGTCATCATGGTCTTTGGAGCCTGGAAGATGAATATTATGAAAAGAACTTCTTACATGTTTTATTGATTTATTTTTATGTAGCTCAGGTCTGGCTGATTTTGTGGAGTACTGTTTACCTTTTTGGGCTGATCCATCTTGCTGAGGATGTCCTTTGCATGGGACTCGAGAGCTGCCAGGCTGGATGGCTTTTTCTCTGGCAAGACACCTTCTTTGACTTTTTTCACTTTCTTCTTGCCACCCTCCTTCACTTTGGGAACTTTAGGGGGTTTGGGGGCTTTGGGCATCTTGGGTGGTTTAGGTGGTTTTGGAGGTTTTGTGGCTTTTTTCCTGGCTGGTTTGTCTCGAGGTGGAGTGGACATATGGGACAGGGACATTGGCTCTTCCGGTTCTGAAGGGGCTGATGGCGGTTCCTCTGCTGGAGGCTTGGAGTTGCTTATCTCACTCTTTATGGCTTTTGTTGCATTCTGGAACACGATAGACAACATTCCCAGATTGTTTTAGTTCACTGTAATCATAGGTTTACTATTTCTAATAAAATCTATTAAATAAAAACATGCAGTTCCATATGTACATCTCACCTCAGCAATCCGAATCTCTTTGGCAAGGTCTTTAATAAGTTGTGTGGGTTTCATGTTTTCAGGAAGCTCATCTTCATGTTCTAGAAGGGCCTTTAATGAGGAAAAAATATAACCATTAATGAACCAATGCTGACAGATTTCCAGTTTAGGCAGATTGGATCAACAATTCATAAAAATAATAATAAAAATAAAATACCTACCTGTTTTTTAGTCCATGATCTAAAGGCTCCATTGATAATTTTGGCACCGTGTACAAGGTAAGCTGCTGGTTGTTTATTTGCCTTATGTAAACCTGCAAGATAGATTAAATAGGAGGAAAATATGTAATCATGTTTCAACATTGGTATGCATTACTGGAATTAATTTAACAAGGCAAGGAGGTATGCTATTAAAATTCTATTAAATAACAGAGAGGTACTGTTCATGATATGCCACATTTATTTATATAAAACATCATCTAAGCCAGTCCCATTTAAAAATATGGTAAAAGAATACATTTTATTTAAAGGAATGACTTGATTAAACAGCAGTAAATGAAAGCTGGTAGCTACAGATTAATGCAACTGTAGGTGCATGAGCCTAACAGATGTCACTTTCAGGTTGCTGTTTAAATAATAACTAGTTTATCTGAAGTCTTTTTATCATTAACAAAACAAATTGAACACCATGTGGAAAATAAAGCAATCGATAGAAAATCTCGTTTGGTTCTGGATAATGAAAATGATAAAAGGACTGAGCCCGTTTTATAATTGCACTGACAACACAAAAAGATTCTCCAAAATGTGTGCTGTAAAGCAATTCATGAAAATCTCAATAGATTTTCTTATTCCTTCCAGCCAGATCAAAGACAGGACGCACTTTTTTTTCATTGTTAGAGTAGACAGCGAGACTCAGTAGACTGAGCAAACCAACGCCAATTCATGGGTCCTTAATTTGAAATTAACATGATACGAAAAATAAATAAAGTGATATCTCTAATATGCTTATGGAAATTGAACACCAGAAACGTCACTTTATATGAAAAAAAAAAAAAAACGATCAATGCTAGCTGTTCCATCATGTTTGATATCACTGTTTTCACTCTGTTTCCGTGCTGCTTTATGAGCGGCACATGACATCCTCATTAGAAAATAGCAAATGGAGCTGACTTCTTTGACACTGCTAAATAATTCTTAACTACGTCCAACTTACAAGAAATAAAAGAAACCGGTCCTTCAATGAAAAGCATGACACTCCGCTAAAAGGCAGGGGGATATTATATCAGAAATAAAAATAGAGTTCACTGGCAACTTCAGCCATTACTGTCCAATAACAATGACCATTCATACATCAAACTGATTGCTCCAATCTGCTGGGGCCTGAAACACTTGCGTGCCTTTTCTGAACACACGCTTCGACAATGATTACATTGGACTGGCTACATGGCCATTACAGGAAACATGCTGCTCACTGCATTAAAATTAACAACATGAACATAAAGTGAAGGCTGAAAAGAGTGGACAAAGGGGAGCTCTGGGTCTGGCATTGATCCAGGAGGCCTGTTGGGGGAAATGAGTCACACGCACATACACACCTGAATCACACATGGATCTTAAAAAGGTGACCCTGAAAACGGACTCCCCCTTCCCGAGTATATGAACATTAGATAGCCCAGGGAGCAAGTGTTGTCGTCAAACCTTCCAGCTGTGCGTGTACTACTGAGATCTGGCGAAATTAAGAAACGTGAGCACAGCGGAGAAAATGGTGGAAAGATAAATAGAGAGCAGAAGGCCAGCTGAGAAGAGTTTAAACACTGGGTTGTAATGGAGCAAGTGATTCTGCCTTTTGAAGCTAATCATCTGTGAACTCCATGATGCACTGATCTAACAACTGCAATAATATTCTTTGCTGTATGAGTTCTCCTCATCTGTTCAGCAGGCCTCAGCTGGAAACAGGACTATTCGTTAGTACCCAGCTCCTTTTGTAACTTTTCTGGCCCTTGATTTTTTCTTTGAGATTTAAATAAATGAATTCAAAAGTGTAACAGGAAACAAAAAAAAAGAAATGATAGCCACAGAACTCATTATAAGTTACATAAAAGCGAATAGAATATTTACAACGATCAGCCATAACATTAAAACCTCAAAACATCATGTCCAATATTGTGCCACCAAAAAACCACCTAAAGGTATTCACAAGACTTGTAAAGGTGTGATGTCGTATCTGCACCGGGAAATTAGCAACAGATATTTTACAGGCTGTAGGTTGCAAGGTCGGGCCTCAATAGATTGGACTTGTTTGTCCAGCACATTCCATGCATGCTTAATTGGATTGAGATCTGGGGATTTTGTAGGCCAGATCAACAACCTTGAACTCTTTGCCTGCTAAGCCATAAACATAGCAAGCTGCGATACGCCGGGTGTTCTGATACATTTCTATCATAGCCAGCATTAACTTTTTGCAGCAATTTACGCTAAGTTAGCTTTTCTGTGGGATCAGACCAGACGGGCTAGTCTTTGGTCCCCACAGGAGTACTGTAGATGGCCTTGGGTACCCATGACCCTGTCACTAGTTTACTGGTATATAACTCAAAATCAGTGTTAATGCTTTGAGGTTTTAATGTTATGGCTGTATAACCAGACTTGCTTAGCGTTTTAGGATTGTAAAAACTGTGTAGAAATATATTGTTCCTCACTGTTTGATATATGTCCAAACCACATTAACCAACTCTAAACAGCATGCCTATAAAGCAATAACAGTGGAATGGGGTTTAGGACATGGCCTAAGTATTCGTGACTCTGAGGTTATAATTAAAAGCTGACATTTCCTCCGTATTACAGAAGCCGGATGGAGAAAAAAATAATTCTTTAATGTGACTGTCACAATTACTGAGTACCAGGTGAAAAAACAAAACCAACTCAAGTTGCTCCATTATGATCCTACAGAATGTCGCCTTGCTGGCTAAATTCCACATGCTTTACGGATCTCTGTGCATCTATTAAGCCAAAGAAGCACTAATCCCACTTAGCTAAAATATCGCTTTTGCTTGATGACAACATATATACTAATTAACTAATCAATTTTATTACCCAACAATGTTTGTTCCCAAGCGTGTTAAACATGTTAAACAAGCTAGTGTTAGCATGCCAATCAGCAGGCACATTTACGGCATTTGGCAGACGTCCTTATCCAGAGCGACATTTTTATCTCATTATATATCTGAGCAGTTAAGGGTTAAGGGCCTTGGTCAAGGGCTCAACAGGGACAATTTGGTGGTTGTGGGATTTGAACCTGGAACCTTAGTCCAATGCCTTAACTGAGCAACCCCGACCCTACGGTTGACTCATCCCAGATGACTCACTCTTGAAAAAATATTACAGAGTTGATATGACAAAAAAAAAAAGTATTTCCTGTTTTTTGTTCAGAGACAGACTATCATGCGCTATCATGAGCTAAGCAACGTAAAGGGGAAAAAATGCCTGACTATTATTAATTAACTTCTGATTAGTTAAAGCACAAATAATTTCTTGTTCATTATAATATCAAACTATTTCAACTTCTGTCACTGTGTATTTATAAGACTTTTGTGGAGTTAATTTTTTTATGATGATGTTTGAGTATGATATACAAGGTTGGCGTGTGACAAGTCAACTGAAATATAACGTATAACAAATTTCCCTCCAATACAACGGTGAGTGTGAATTACTATTACAGACTGACAGCAGTCATTCCCAATCCATTAGTGTGTGTGTGAAAGTCGTCCTACAAGCCCCGCCCCCCCT